>JAHPZR010053947.1:22500-23935 GCA_019787425.1 Platygyra sinensis | reverse complement strand
CTATTGTCTCGTTCTCTTGTGTGTAGTCTATTGTGTTATTGTGTAAGGGATAGGAATCTTCGTTGTGTTCTTTGTGACGTAACTCGAGACTTGCTATTCATTTGGTATATCGTGCACCGGCCCCGTTAATCATAGTCCCGATGACTGCTTTTCTATCGTTTTTACCATTATTAAATGGCCAACCCCTTTTAGGCGGCCACTATCCGTTTCCCCGAGGATGGCCGTTTAATAGGGGTTGAACTGTAGTTTGAAATGAATCTTCCTGAATCGACTTTGTAAAAATCCTTCTTTGTTGCTTGTTCTATTACTTTTCAGTTCTTTCCCGATTTGTACAACGCCATAATACTTCTCTCCGCTCAAAGCTCCGCAAAACGGCATTGAAATTAATACCGAAAGGTCTCGATTACACGCAAATTGGCACTTGACCAGAGCCGTGTATCACTACTCTTTGATTCTGAGAAATCACCGTGTATTTTTATTCTTTGATTCTGAGGAATTTTAGGGTAAAGGCAAAGTTGATTGAGGACAATGCAAACGGATTCATGCAAGCTCTATACTAATTCCCAAAAAATTAAAAAGTCTCGCGCCTGCGCAAAAACGTGATTTGTAAACTGTTCAAAAACGTCCATTTCGCTCAATAAGTTTTATTTTTTATTGAAAATGTTGTTTGCACACTTTAAATTTGTCTACTGCAAACGTTTTAATCTTGGTGAAAAGACTAAATGAATTATTTGAAACTATCTTTTTTCATTTCCCTCTTACTGGCGTAATTATAGCCGTTTGTCTAAATTTCTAAAATTTAATTTCAGCCTATTTGAAAAGTGACCGCGTGTTTCAAACATTTCATGCCCTGAAGTGTAAAACAAGTTTTTGTTTTTTGGCAACAAACTGACCTCTTCCTTCCGTTAAAATATACGTTGAAAAATCGCAAATTTCCTCCAGTCCTATTCACGCCAACTGCATGAAACACTGGAAAAGAAATAAAATAAGCAAAATCGACGCAAATTTAAATTGTGGTAATAAAAAATCTTTAAGGGGTTCCGATTTCAATAAAAGGATTACAGGATGTTACTTGAAACAGATTTTCCGAGATAAACGCCAAATGGTCACGCCATAGATCTAAACATAATAAAACGGACCAAGGAGCCTTCCGTTTAATTAAAGCTTGTCTACATCACTGTAATTGAGGTCTGATTGAATATCATATCATTTTGACATCTTGGGAAAAACTTGTGCAAACACAAGTCTGCATCAAAGAAGTCAAGTAATAAGAAATCCGTCTTGATAAGCGTTTTTTCAAGTACTTAAATAGCACACAGATTGTAATTTTCCTTATGTAAGTAGCGCGTAAAGATGGTGTCTTTGAATTCTATTTCTTTGAGGTTTCTTCTGCTTGTGTTTTATAGCACTACGCTTTTAACACGTTCTAGGTCTG
>JAHPZR010053947.1:5000-17500 GCA_019787425.1 Platygyra sinensis | reverse complement strand
GCCTGGGTGAAGAGAGATACTTTTAAGTGTGCTGCCCAAGAACACAAAACAATGTCTTTGGCCAGGGTTCGAACCCAGACCACTCGATCCGAAGACAAGCGCACTAACCGTGAGGCTACCACGCCTCCAGCCCTGAGAGTGCAGAGAAGCAGAAAAGTAAGTCCGAGGACTTGTTTTAAATAGCTTTTAGTCTTGAAAAGGTCATTAAAATACTTTTGTTTTCCGTCATGCCAACTACTTAGTGTGTTCATGCAAAGATTAAAGAAAAGAAAATTCATTAACCCTTACACCCCTTGTATCATAGATTGTCAATCAAACTATAATACCAGGTCCTCCAGGAATCCAGGGGCCACCCGGTGAAAAAGGCCTCCAGGGGGACAAGGGGGAGAAAGGTGAAAGAGGAGCGAAAGGATCACGAGGCCCAAAAGGAATGAAAGGGTCAATGGGCCCTATTGGTCCCCAGGGACCTCCTGGAGTCAAAGGTGAAAAGGGCGACAGCATTACCTTAAAAGGTTGCAGACACGTTAGAAAAGTCAGCGACCTAACTCGAGGAAACATCCTTACAACGGTTTCTCTGCAGGCACCTTCCCAGGTAAGACCCTGGTAGGCTTTACTACCATATGGTAGGTAGGAGATTGGCATAGTCCAGCAATGAGAAAAAGTGTAGCAAATGGTAGTTAGTAATAATAAATAATAAATTGAATATTTTTAATAATAATAATAATAATAATAATAATAATAATAATAATAATAATAATAATAATTTTATATTAAATTTTTTTAAAAATAAATTCAACTTTATTTACAGGTGTACATCTTTGAAAAAACCTAGTTACGAATACTTTGAAGAAACTTATGCTAGTTTACAATACTTTTAAAAAGACTAGTTTACAAAGCGTCCTAAATGCAATATTTAAAAAATTTTTGGCTGCTCTAAAACTCTGTGAAAGTAAAGTAATCTACTGATCTCTGCAACGAGTAATCTCATTCCACATGTGAATAAACAACACGAGCCTCGGCATGAGAAACATGTACATTTTGAAACGCGACTAGAAAGCTGACCGAGATGGCCATAATAATAATAATAATAATAATAATAATAATAATAATAATAATAATAATAATAATAATAATAATAATAATAATAATAATAATAATAATAATAATAATAATAATAATAATAATAATAATAATAAATTGAATATTAAACCATGTTAACCCTTAGTTGTGGTACCGGTTCACGGACGAATTGTAACAATGTTCACTGTCGTCACATCAACTTTTAGCTCAGCTTTCAACAACGAATCCAGTAGGTCTTTTACAGGTGGTGTGCGGCCTACGATTGCGGTGCATTGTGGTTGTTAAATTTTCAAGATGGCGGCGAAGGATCGAGAAAATGAGTAAATTCTGACCTTCGTTTCGTGAGGTTTTACACCTTACATGTACTGTTTTCCTAGCGTCAAGTGAAATAACATGTACGTAAGCCTCATTGACTGTATAACAATCGGAAAGTTTGTTATTTTGTCAAATAATTTTCTATTTGTAATTTGTGCCCGATTTCTTTTAAGAGCTAATTTCCAGACCGCGGATAAACGGCTCTCAATAATGTTTCAGAGTGATTCTACAATGCTTGTAGTAGGCCAAGGTATAAACGCACCCCAACGCACCCCATGTTATACCTCACGGCTGTTTTCCTATTACGACCAGCATGCTTAGCGATCATAGGCCGCACACTACCAGGGTCTTTTAATTGTTTTTTACGCGTTGCACAAAGCTCTTTTCCCCCCTCATCACGTGTCGCACATGAACCCTTGCACACTCTCCAAAAAACCACGAGAAACCAAAGATGCATACAGTTATCCTAAGATTTGAATTAAAATACATCTATCATAGAAGTGTAGGTCTTGCGTGCTTTGTTTCAATAAGAGGACGTGCTTCAGAAAGTTTTGTTCTGTAAAGGTAAAACAAGCCTGAGCGTTTGCTTGTAATACCTAAAGCACGATTTAAAACACTATGAGGAGAAATGAATGTCTGAAACAATTTGAATAACTAACGGCTTAAGGATTTGTACTACGTACGGATTAGAAAGATTTCAGTAGCATTACTTTCATATATCCGTTAGTTTCAAATCGTCAAACTCATAGCTCACACTTAGAATTGACCTTTTCTCTTGAAGGGATATGTGATAGTGGGCGTCACATGCGCAGCTAATATAGGTGGTGTGGCTCAACTTTTCTATCAAAAAAACCGACACCTCTTACAAGTGTATCTGCATGTTTTCTCCACGATGCGGACAACCAGCTGGGAGAAAACGGCGGGACGCCAAAAAAGAGGAAAACAGAGATCTATCACAGCAGCATGATGACAGCAAGCATAGAGCCTGGCATCCACAGCAAAAGCCGAAGGCCTGTTACCTCCATTACTGGGAATGCCCCGCCCCTTGAGGCGTCACGCAATTCAAGCACACCAATCTGATTGTTTTAGTTGTAGGTTAGCGGAAGCCATGAAACGGGTATACCTGCATGTCAATGTATTTGGTTTTGTATGTAAAGAGATATGCCTGGTTTAAATCACGCTTTGCGTGTGGCTTTGAAATCATGGTTGATTTTAGGTGATTCGTCTCTAATCGATGTGTTCAAGTTTTTTTCCGTAAGAAGATTAGGGCAAGAGCCGTGCCTGTTCTATTTGTTTTGACACTTTTAGAATGTTGGTGTGTAACTGAAGAAAAATGGCATCTTAATAAAGCTTACTAAACTCGGAAACTGAGTGCTATTTTGCCTGCTCGTGTTCGAAAAATTGCAAGCATAATAGCTCACTATCATAAAATTTGACATGAGGTCTAACAAAACAACTGACCGTAGAAGTGGACTATATCTCTACCATCCTCAAAGGAAGTCGGAAACGGCCATGTTGACAATATAGTAGTTTAAAGGGGGTAAGTTTGTAAAGAAACTGTGTTGCTGCGTCGGTAGGAATATTACAAGAATATATGATTTTATCAACTGGGTTGATAACGTGAATTGGCCACCGTAAAGAGATTTGGAAGCTGACGACAAAAACGCATCTAAACCGGTCGCTAGACACTTCACTCTGCCGAATCATCATTCTAAGCAACATATGGCCTCTCCCTACATAAATGAAGCACGGAAAGCCGCAAAACTCTAGAACAAAAATCCTCACGGTATCAACGAACACTTTTTCATTCAACTAATTTATTCTGTTGTTTTGCACGTTGCCAGGCACCAACCAATAGCGTAGCTCCATATTTCAGTATATAAACCACACACAACCCACAATTCCTCGATTCGCTCCGATGAAGGGCTAACGCTCGAAATGTCAGCTTCCGAATCTCTTTACGGTGGCCAATTCACTTTATCAACCCAGTTGATAATACCAAATTATCTTGATATTTTATTAGTTGACCCGGTGTATTTCATTCGTCTCTCACGCTGCTCAGATATAGTAGTTTGTTGCCTTACTCAACTCTTTGCGCTGGTATGCAATAACGATTTTGAGAACGTTTCCAACCAAACTAGAGAAGACTAGAATTAATCCGATCCTTACGAAGAAGGAGTTATCTGAAAAATCACACGTTTTGTTGTACAGGCTAAAAATGCTGTACAGGCTAAATGTGAGACATTTTAGATGGCGTAGATCTAATCAGATTTTTTGTTTCTCTTCACAAAGTTGTCACGAGTTGTCTTTCGTGTCACAGAGTTAATACGAATCGAAGAGGAGCTAAATGAGATTTTTCAATATATGCCAACTTAAATTACCCTCTCTGACTTTCATGTGCGTTGCCTCCTAAACAAAGATAACCGCCAAAGCTTTATCAGAAAACAACTGCTGGGATTCTCTAATCAATTACGACAGGGAACAATGTTTTCCCAGTGTAGAAAAATGTTTTTGCCAATCATCTGGCGAGTACGATTAATCTTCATCTCCTAGTAAACAATCGAAACGTGATGGTAATATATGAACTTGTCTAAAAAGTTTCTAGATATATGTCTCTCATTTCTAATGCGGTACCCAGAGAACCTTTTCTAGTGTATTCTATTCCACTCATAGTACTTCGATTTGAATAAGAACAGAGGTGTTCTTTGCAGCAAAACAAGGGAAAATAAGTACGGAACATTATTTGTGGTTTTTAAGAAGAAAAAAACTGCCTTGACAAGGTTTTTATTGACAGATGACCCCCATGGACCTGTAACGTGATATCTGTTAAAAAAAAACACACACAAAACACAACATTCAACGAAGGAAAATCGTAGATATATGCAGCGCCACGGTCAAGTTGATTGAAGCTTAGGGCTTTTTAGACTTCGATAAGTAAACACAACTTATAACATCTCGTCTGGCAAAATTTCAGTTAAATAGGATAATTTGATTCCAGGGCGGGCTACTATTAAATATGTAGTTTTCTTACCCTTAATTACGCACATCCCTACTGGTAAACACTGCCAAATTTGCTCAAAAGCAACAAGCTCAGTCTAGATGTTATCTCAGAGTCAAATTGTACCTCTTTTGAAAGAGCAATTCCTCAGAATAATAAAGGATACTTGATCAGCTTGAAAAGCTCTAAAATGAAAAAGCACATGCCCCCAAGTCATCATTCGCCGGCGCACGATAATTAAAAGAAAAAAAGAGTTAAGGTTTAAATGTTCTGACATATACGTGTAACTACCCTGACCTAAGACCCGAAAAATTGAGACCCTCTGGATGTATCAAAAGCTCACACTCGAAAACTCACTTTCTGCATGTCAGGAAAACTTAGGACGCGAAAATTACGACAAGGATTGTTTTTAGGAGTCCTGTTTACTGTTCGTCGATGCTGATTTCCGTTTCCTAAACGGTCGATGCCATCATTGGTAACCAAGCCTTTCAGAATGAACGATGCCATATCTGCTTTAGTTTAGGACTGGACAAGGTAGAAACTGGTTATAATTTGTTGATGGAGTAAAATGCACTCACCAAATGCTTAATTGTTCATATTCACACTGGTTTGCTTGCGGTTAGCTCTAATTTGATGTTTGGGGCAACTCTATTATTAATGTTTAAGAATGTCACGTTTTATAATTAGATTTTGGGAATATTTGGCGGATCAACCTGGTAGTGTAGTGGTATAAGTAGGTATAAGAGGGATGTCAGGAAACAGAGGTTCCGGGTTCGATACTAGGTGGTGCAAATTTTCCTTTTTCTTTAATTTAGTAGAAAAAAATTCGTTCACAGTTAAAAAAATTTCTAAGTGTCGCGAAAATGGCATCGACCGTTTACGAAACGGAAAGCGATACACTGTCATAGGCAGAATTTCCAGAGAGAGGGAGAAAAACATCCCGAGGTGATAAGCCTGCAGCACAGGCGTATTTTTTTTGCGTATTTAGACGAACAGAGACGAAAATACGCCAAAAATATTACGCCTGTTCCGTAGGCTAAAGGTGATAGATTCCTCTGCTCAGATCACGGAAATAATACCCAGCATTCGAATGATTGTTTGGTTGCTTTATCAGTATAAATCAAATTTATCAAATTTATTTTATGCTTAGTAGCCATTTGAGCCAAGTTTAGTTACAATGGCGCGAGGTGCCTTGCGTGACGTTTCGGATATTTTTTTTTACCGTGGATCCTCAGTGCTTCGATTCTGCTAAATTCAGAAGAGATTTCCGGGTCTGAGTTCTCGAGACACCTTAAAAGCCTTCTGAATCAGCAAAACACTATCTCAAGCTTCATAGCAAGTGGTCGCAGGTCAATTGCGTGCGCGGGCTAATAAAGGAAGGAAATGAAACAAAAAAAAAACAGACGGTGTACAAACCTGCGACGATACAAACGACAACAGTGAACGTAAGGAAGATCGTGACCCAGCAAAGATTACACGTATTGAGATGTTTATATAAGTGGTCTGTCCTTTATGATCCTTTCGTTGGCCGGATATAGCAGGGAAGTTTCGTCGTAACCTATGTTTTCTCATTGTTTACATCCAGCTACACCATGCAAATTAGACACCACCTCTGACGTCTGTCCTCCACTCTCTCGTTTGCATGCTAATAATTGAAGAAAAACTGACCCAGCACCCGCACTGCTAGGCGACTTTTCAGATCCGAGAAAACAGTTAATGTTTTCAAAACCATGGAGAAACCTTCAAGTGAGATCGACAATTGCGGCCCAGTCGTCTAACCTTTTAATCTGTAACGCGTCACGCCTTCCGAAAACGAGAAAATCGATGTAAAAAAGACGTTTGCAGTAGTCCCAAAATTAAATTTCGGGTAAAGCTTCGCTCACTATTAACTTGCAGTTTGTTCTACATAAAAACAAAAAAAAGGCAGCGAACTGAGGATCCAGTTTGTTTTTGCAGCGTGACGTTAAAAATAGAATTTTCGCGGGAAAATTTAGTCTTGATAATGGCAAGAATTTGGCGAGTTTGAAATGTTTCCATAAGTTAATCCCGATGTCACAGCTTAAATATTCTATTTTGCAGTCCAGCTAACTATTTTGTGCAGATCTTTCAGCAAATCATGGATAACAAGCGCAGAAAGTCGGAATAAGGTGATATTCTTCGCTAAACATTTGGCGGGAAATATGTCTGACCAATGATTTTTTTTGGACTTTGCGAGACCAATTACTCCGATTTGCTTGTAGATACCAATTTTAACTAAACTGAATATTGATATCAGTGTAAAAGACTATCAGAAAATCGTCTTTTTGCGGAAATAAACTGCCGCACTTTTGAAAAACGACTCGCTGAAAATGGCTAAAATTTAGGTCACGCTCCTTAACGATTCGGCGATGATATTTGGCACCTCGTGAAAACCGTAGAATTAAAGTGAAAAAATCCAAATATATCTCAGTCAACTAATAAGGGGCCAAATATTATCGCACGAAAATAAGAGTTTCTGGAATATGTACGAAGTATCTTTTCGGCTCACCTAAAGCTGCTCGAAATTTCGGCCATTTTAGACCGCTTGAGAGGCCAAAATCATGATGAGGTGATATCTCGAAGAAAAACGAACGCCTACCTCGGCAAATATCATGGTTGTTAATCTTTTCGGATAGCTTTTATACTGTGAAAAGATGAAGGTAAACGGCCGACCTCGATCTTTTGGTTCTGCCCGGTTTTCTCTGAGAATGACACTTAAATGGTGCGATTTTTTCCACAAATTTTATATGGTATTGCTCCATATGTTCCATACTTTCTTCCTGTCAAGTTTTCTTCCGAGTATTACTTCGATAAACTATACTTTCAGCTACCGCAAAATGTAACGTGGACCAATGAATAACGCGCGAGATTTGCACGAGTACAGGCATAAATGGGGCAAGATTGGCTCTTTATATATCTTTTGCGAGAATGGTGACCTGTCTTTTTATTTTATTTTTCGAAACAGTGCTTTGTAGGGAACATTCAGAGAAAGTTTAAAAAAAATTCATCGGTAATTTTTATTTCTGAGGAATCACCTTAACAGGAATATTTAATATAATTTGACTTGATTGTGTTCGAATGCTTTATGGCCATCTTCAATTCACAAATAAAGAAGCCTAAGCCGTGTATTACACTGTGATAAAACACGATGGCCATTTGAGAACACGAGGGAAATGTGGAAAACACGAGCCGCAGGCTAGTGTTTTCAACATTCCTCGAGTGTTCTCGTGGCAGTTCTGTCAAGAGGATAAAACGGGCACATAATCTTTCCATATCTTAATTTGCGTCTCTTGCTTTGCGTTAATGAAAATTTGGTAGGAATATCGAACAGTTAGTTATCTTGAATAACCATCACATATCGACTATATAGAAATTCAGTTTTGGTCTATGCTATTTTAAAAGAAAACGCGTTAAACTATTCAGATTTAAACAACCGCGTGCTTGTTAAGATAGGCCGGGTGATCAACTAGAGACAAAAAAGTATTTTCTGGCCGCTGAAATTTGATTTTTACACTATAGTGACCCTTCTCAAGGTATCTTTTCTCAGTATGGGTTTACTACCGCTAGAGTGAAGGTTTCGGAAAAAAACCCCAAACAATTTAAAAAAGGTGTATGGCTTGGCAAACTAAATAAGTCCTGTTTGTGGGACACAATTTTTTTTTTGATTAATGTAAATAACGATGCACTTGGTCTTTTAAAACGATCTCAGAGATCTGAAAGCTTATCTCCATTCGGTTCACAAATCACTAATATGTCACAAAAGTTTGTCTGTTTGCAAAGTTAGAAGTCATCCTGGCACTTACCATCCATTACCAAACTTTATCTAATTATAGAATTTGCTGTTAACTAATTTGGTTTTTTGCCTGCAATGGCATCGTTTTGAATAAGAATCGCTTAACTTTAGTTTAGTTCTAAACACAGTACAGGCGTCTGAGTTTACGTTCTTTATTTCGTTCAAAAGAAGGTAACATTTTATTTGTTGCGCGTTTCATCCTTCGTTATTTTAAATTCAGTACAATTTTTGAGCGCTCAAATTCTAAACGACCCAAAGTGTAACACAGCATCGCGCACTTTAGGGGTCACGTCTGGGACGCCTGCGAATATAGCTGCAATTATTTTGTCACACTATCTTTGACCATTTATCATTAAGTTCTCGTTCACTGATTAAATGAGAGATTCTCCCCAATTCCGGGAATAATTCTCATATCACGAAGAGTTATTTCTTCTGATTCGCTCGTTTCCAAGTTTCTTCTTGTAGTGAAACATTTCCTCCAACACATAATTATTTCTTTGAAGACTTGACGAAAGCTTTGAACAAATATTATACAAATAATTGGATTCATCGATGACGATAAGTAAAGCATAGCATCAGAACTAAACCTTAGCATCTTAAAAACAAAGCAAGATATTCCATTTTCGTTTAAGACGTTAAGTAAAGCAGATGGGAAAATACAAATGTAAAATGCAGCAATAACGCAGAGAGTCATCTTAATTGCTTGCTGTTTCCGCTGATCTTTCTGGTGCACAGATGTACCACGAAGGGATCTGTCTTGAGTTCGGAGAGTCACTGCTATAACACAATATAAAATTGTTATAATAATGAGTGGTCCAATAATGAAAAGACCGATGCGCACTGTTTTGTATATATGCAATGAAAAAATAAGGTTGTTTAAATATGTGCACGCAGTTCCCCCATTTCTCAGTTCCACCAATCCATACGCAAACAAATCGAGAGCATTTGTCATCCCTGCCCAGATCCAAATGGCGGCAATAACTATGTTACGAAATCTCGACGTGACTAGATGAGCTTTCATTGGAAAGACCACTGCCACAAAACGATCAACAGCGATACAAACGAGGCTCCATGCAGAAACAGCATATGAAGTAGAGACTAAGAATTTTATCGCCTTGCAGAAAAATCCTGTTGTGCTACCAAAAGGCCATCGCGTAGAACTTGAAGATATCTTTGCCAGCCTCAAGGGAATCACTGATAATGTATATACGAAGTCGGAAACAGCCATATTGACAATAAAGAAGTTTGTCGTCTTTCTCAACTCTTTTCTCTGGTGTAAGATAACGAGTATGAGAGCATTTCCAACCAAACTGGACAACATAATGGTGGAGAAAACCAGAATTAACATGATCTTTACAGAGAGGGAGTTATCTAAAATATCACATGCTTTGTCGTGCGGGCTAAATGTGGCATTGCTGAAATTTCCAAATATGTTTAAAGCATGGACTGTGGCATTGAACCAAAAAGAAGACATTTTAGCCAGCACAGAGAAAATCAAAAAATGTTTTTTTGTGGTTTCAACAAAGTGCGACTTAAATTAGCATTTTCCCTCATATGGCGTTCGTACTAAACAAATATCGCCGAGAGAGTCCTTTTTAGGAAAAGACTGCTGGGTATCAATCGTGACAGGATACAAACATTACCGTTTTGGAGCGGTTAACTTAAGTCTCTATGGAGAAAAAGTTTCCCCAATCATTTGTCGAAGTAGAATTAACCTTATTGTATAAACACTTATGAACTAACAGGTGAGCTTTCAAGCGAAAAAAGCTAGTATCTTAATTCAAACGTGAAATAAAATGGAAGTGAAAAGATCACCATATATGAATGGTTACATCATAAATTGCACCTTTCGAAGTGAAAGTGAAATGGTGTTTTATTTCCTTGGTGTTAAAAAATATTCGAAAAGCAATTTCGTATCTCCGCGCGATAACGCTATATGATCTACAAATCTGTTAACAAAATCGAGAAAGGGTTGTTAATGTATCTACTGGTCTAAAACGCTGCTGGATATATAATATCTCTCATTTAGGACGCGCTACCGAAAGAATTACAACTGATTTCTTTTTAATGTGTTCTATTCGCCTGGAAATACGTCGATTTGAGTCAGTTGTATTGAAGCAATTTTCCTTCACAAATACGAACTCGACATGGCATCTTTTCCATATCCCCGACTTTACGCAATATGGTTTTAAAAGAATATTCAAAACATTCACTAAAATAATCATGTTATATCGTAAATAATATATTATGGTAAAGCTGTTAGATTACTCAACGTAGAAAATTTTTATGTATCTTGAATTTTAACCAACTTAAACCAACTAGTTTGGGTCACACTCACAATGGCACCCAGTTCAAATTAATCCCGTCTGTTTACTCAGGTGGGCTTGGGAACTGCTGAAAGCCTAAATTAAAAGCTCGACACCTAAAAATATTCTTCAGTAGTTTGACTGCTAAAAAAATTTTAAAAAATATTATTACAACTCGAATACCATTTTTTATTCTCTTTTGAGAGGATATTTGAAGCCATCTCTAAAACTCCCTGTTGTGCCACATTTGACTTGTTTAAGTAAAGAAAAAATATAAAAAGGCATATGGTTAAACAAAAATGTGGTACTTGAATTCAAACCAGCTTACCATGAGCAAATAATGTTTGGTATAGCATTTTACTTTAGCAACTCTTATTTCAGTTCCAATTAAGTCTAGAACTTAGCAAGATCAACTTATTATTTCTTCAGAATCGAGCAGGTGTCTTTCGGAAAAAGCAATCTTGAAAAGAGGGTTTTGGAGACTAATTACGGTAAGAAAAGTGCTTCACTTTGGGACTGAACGATAATGACAACCGTGTATTTTACCTTTACAAACGCCATCAATGGCCACTGAAACCGGCGTTTTCTCTAGCTATCAATTCTACATGTGGCAATTATTTTCTCGCACTTTGTTTGAACAGGAGGTCCAGTCTGTCTTTTTCATCATGTTTCTATGATCTCAGATCCTCCACAAATCAGGAATAATTCTCACATCTCGTAGACTTATTTCTTCTGGCTCACTCGTTTCCGCATGCTACGCCTTGTAATGGCACATTTGTTCTAATACACAGTTATTTCTGTTATTTCTTTAATGTCTTCAGAATAGCTTTTTAAACAGAACACTGCTTTAACCAAAATTCACTGTTACCAAACTTTTCCTATTTCTACTTTGTATGAAACAAATGTGTTCAGGTGAGGCTGCAAAGGCGTTATCCTGTACAACTAGCTACAGAGTTTCCACTAACAACATCATGGTCTCCAAATATCTTGCGAGAAAATTTCAGTATGTGATGAAAGCAAATTGCTGTCAAGCGATTCTGATTTAAAAACACTGGTAACCTAAAGGAACCCATCACTAGGTGGCTGCAACTATACCCAATATTCCTGTCACGGCGTTTTCACAGATCGATCTATTTTAAGTTTGAATTCATCCCGAATTGAGATCCCCGCAGGAACCTCAGTGACCAACTGCAATCACAAGCACGGACTAATGTTGACATGTCGACATGTTCACGAGAGGCCCCACTCAGGTTCTTTTATCCTTTCCGAAGCGTGCTCATGTAGACTGGAACTCACCTATTTCGCGGGAAAATTATCTAAAAATAGACTGGTCCGGCTGTAAAAATGCCGTTGCATTGGCTTATTCAGTATGGGAGTTACAGGCTCCTTGTGATGGACTCCTGCAGTGCTGTTATGGAACTTATTATCTTGGACCTTTTGCATATTTTATGACGTCAGAACGGCGATAACTATGCCCAAATTAATTCCAAAAAATGAAAGGAAGCAGAGATACTAAAATATAGTTAAAATCGGAAGGTAAACCCCAAATTTCAAACTTCGGGAAGCTTGAATTTCAAAGAGTAGTTGCCATTGCAAGACGAAATCAGTAATGTTGATAATAAGACGGTACATGAATGAATAAAAGGCCACTGAAAGAGTTCCAGGGAAAAACATATGTTCAGAAATGTTGAGAAAATCTCCAAAATGAGCATCCGCTACATTTCTCCATTTTACGTCTGCGGGTAAGCAATAATTTTGGATAACACCAGTTCAAAGTCTAGGGTTAAACAGCCGCTTACTTCTCTAATTCAGCCTAACGTAATTCTCCGTAGTTAAAATATGGTGACGCTCATAAAAACATCAAAACATCAAAAAAAGTTTCAAGCCTTGCATACGCAATGCCTTTATCACAGGGACAAATATTTCGCAATTATTGAATGAGGCTGAGTAGGATATGAAGAATTCTGCAGACCAAGGAGGGTGTTATCCA
>JAHPZR010053946.1:0-29510 GCA_019787425.1 Platygyra sinensis | reverse complement strand
AAATCGCGCGCTAAAAATGATTGGCTACTCGACAGTGATTGGCTACTCGAGCGGGCAAGATGGAGCTATCTTGTCCGCTCGGAACTACTAGCTGTGTCCCGCGAGAAAAATTTCCCCGAAAGCCAAATAATAAATACTTTATTGACCAAGCTTTTTCGGTCAAGATGGCTGGACATCGGCCTCGTTTTTTTGTTTGCGAGTTTATGGACCTCGGCTCCGTCTCGGTCCATAAACAAGCAAAAACAGAACTTGGCCAATATCCAGCCATCTTGACCTCACACTTGGTCAATAATCCATATATTTAGACGGGATAAAGAACACAGCACACAGCTTCCAGGGACAATCGGATCACAAATCCAGCGCCCTTAACCAGTACGCCACGCTGCCTCTACTGAGATGGATTGGGAACCATGGAGCGTTGTGTAAAAGAAGCCTAAATATTTCAAATGGCTTTAAACATATCTCAAACCTGTGTTAATACATCTAGCTGTCCTACAATGTGTTCCAGTGTCATGCTCAGCTGTGGGGGTATGTCTCTTCTTTCCAGTGGTGTAGTTAGAGGAGGCTGACTGGATGGCACGCCCCCCAGACCATCTGACTCCCCTGTGCGTCCAGTTACTTCATCAAGCCTGCTTTGTCTCTGATGAACAAGAGAAGGATAAGGATAATTTGGCCGATGTAAGCGCTGGCTTTTTTTTTTTTGTATTTATGTGGTTATTGTTGATTCAGGTTATAAGAGATATCTCAATCCTGCGCTAGAAATATAACTAAAAAACGAAAAAGCTTTAGCCACCTAGCTTAAACTTATTATGTTCTATTTTTAAAATGCTGACGGCAAGAAAGGAAATGAGAGAGAAGGAGAGAGTGACGGAGCGAAAAGACATGAACCTATTATTTGAGTGCTCCATGCGTTCACACCACTCACACTGGGAGTTTCACTGGGAGTTTCAAAAGTTTTGAAAATTATACAGTAAAGTTATTAGCTAAAGAAACAAAATGGACTTCATTTGAGGTCAGAACACATCTTACTTTTCTTGAGACTTTGATTTCAAAATATGATTTCGGGCCCGTTAAGTTACCGGGACTTTCGAGAAACGGGCCCCAGACCCGGCTCGTGTTCCCACAGCATTTCTCGCTCTCCCAAACTTCTACTTGTGTTTCTATAACTCGAAAGAAACACGGTACATGTTTTCTATTTCTCGTGGCCGAGTGGTTAGGGTGCTGGACTTGAAATCCGAAGGTTCAAGTCCCGCTCTGACCACTAAGTTGGAGTTGTCTCTCGGAAACCCTATTTCCGATTACGTAAATTGGCTTGGAGTTCTCATACGTCGTTTAAGTCGTTAACGTTTCTTGTGACTGACCATTTATTAATAGTTTGTGTTTCACGAAACGCAACAAGAACTGCTTTGATATCGTAGTTAAACATACCTGTGGTATAGAAAACATGGCAGGCCCAACTTCCACCACTTCTGGATCACCAACAGCAAGGTTCCTGGGCTCCGCACCTGCTCTCACCTGCAATAAGCGAACGCTTTTAATACACAGTAAGCCATCAAAGTGCCTTTCTGCAGTTGCTTCGATTTGCCATTACTACGCTTTGAGATTGGTTTAAATATCTCGCGCTACTTTCTCATCCAATCAAAAGTGAAACCAATAGCGATCCGCTTGTACGCTTTTTTTTCCCGCGCTTTACGTCATCTTACGTGTATTTAATCTAAGTTTTGATTGGTTCACTGGATTGTTTAGTACGTCAGTCGTGTAAAGTTAGTTTGTTTCCCTGAATCTCAATATTTTGACTTCGTTTCAGGAAACATCTAAATTCTTGGGAAAACAAAACTTATTGTTTCCCTTGGAACCAGTAATTAAGTACATTATTATACTTTGTAGCGGACCTAGGAGCTCTCACCTCTGGTGCAGTCGATTTGGGAGGAGTTCTTGGTGGGGGATCATGGCTGTGAGGTGGAGGAACTGATGGGGAAGCTGCTCGTTTTCTGTGGGAACGCAGTACTAGTAAAGAGAAAACACAAAATTGACAGCATTTTGAAGGAGTTAAAAGTGAAGATATTTAAAACAAGTTGTGCTAGGCTTAAAACGAGCGTGTTCAACTCCACAGAAAACGCCCCATGTTCAAGCCTTGTTGAGAGCTTACGAAGCATTCTTTGGTGAGGCACTTCATTATTACACGACTAAGTTAGTTCAGAGGGCCAACAAATCAGCAACAAATCAGGTTGTTCTTTCGCTGGTCCAGTATTTTCCAGGTATTAGACTTGGCATTGTCCCGAATGATTCCGCACGAGCACACCTAAAAGAATTAACTTTATACAAGCTAGACACTTTTTTCCTTCCAACTTTCCTTTTCTGCTCCTTCTTTTCTTTCATTTGTCTGACATGAAGTCGGTTCTCAATCAAACTTGCGCACTTAAAGTTTATGTTGTCCTTTCAATCAGTGACACTGTGATTTTTTTTCTTAACTTTTCAGTTGTGTAGTAAACACCTTTAGCTAAGCTTATTCTGGACCATACTAAGGTGTTCTCTCAGCCGGGAGCTCGCTGCACTCGGATCATCCTGTCAACTTTGTCAAGACCTTGGAGTGATATTCTTCTTAGAACTCGCATAATTAAGCAATAATCAATTATTTAACCCATCGACTCAGATACCGAACGATTTTGATCATCAAAGTAAATTTGGCATGAAAAAGTCTTAATAAAAAGCATTCCCAAAAAAGTATGACAAGATGAACTGGTCGTAAGGTGCATTCGATAAACCTGTTTGTCTTCTGAAATCGGAAAACTTGCCCCTCGCGATCGTTACCATTTGCACTTTTTTTATTTTATTTTGCCACGCCACAAATATAATGAAAACAATAAAAAATAGAAAGACCCGACTTTACAATGGCGAGGAGACCCAAAGGAAACTATGAAGCCCCTATATTAATTAGGTCTCCTCAGTTATTGTTTTTACAAGATGAAATCAAAAAAAGGAAGATAAGAACATGACGACGGATACAATTACAATTTCATACAATTACAATGTCAAATGGAAGGATGCAATACGAAAGAAAAGCTGCGGGAAAGTTAATACTTAAACACATTTGTAAGAAAACTGTTAATACTTATTACAGAAAAACGCCTTAAGTGCTGTTTTGAAGGAGACAGAGGAGGACGAGTTGACGATTTCGGTACTCAAGGAGTTGTAAAATTTAGGTCCTTGGTAAAAAACGGAAATTGTTTGATGTTAGTTCGACAAAGAGGCAAACGATATAAATGAGTTTCTTGTATGATACGAATGAATTACTTTCTGTGAGGTGAATTTACAGTCCAATTTTACAGGAAGGGTACGGTTTTGGTGAGAGTACATGAATAAACCTAACAGTAGTAGGTCCATGTCATGAAATTTTAAAATACCCAGGTTTCTAAAAATTGGATCAGTATGTGCATAGAAATGGGTTTTAGCTATAGTTCTCACCACTCGTTTCTGAAGAATCCCAAGACGAACATGGTTAGATTTGTAAGTGGAGGCCCAAACTAAGTTACAGTAAAAAAAGTATGGGTAGACTAGTGAAAAATATTATGTTCGTAGAGATTTTGTCGACAAGTTGAAATTTAATTAAATTAAAAACATCTAACGATACTTTCCTGACCTTTTTGTTTGAACTTCACCAATGGGAACAACAACAAAGGAAAGAGCATCAAAACCAGAAAAGATGGAGTGAATAAAAAAACCAAAGAGTTGTTTTCTTTTCGTTATGCTTCTTAGATGAAAAAAAAAAACAAAGTGAAACAGAATGTTACTTTCTATCTTCAAGTAAAGTTCTAGACTATTTGGATACAACCTATTGGCCATTGTTTAGAAAACCACAGGAGTCAGTGGGTTATTGAAAATATACAATAATGCTCATGTTAAGGTTTCTCTCAAAATTGTTCACCTTCCTCATAGTCCACTTTGTCAAAGTTTGTTTTCCATACCATAACCTTAAAAAAATCATATGAAAAAGAGATGAACATTTTTTTGAGACAGTAAAAGTTAGTTTAACAATATTTTTGTCAAGAATGTTCATCTGTTGGGGAGTAAGTAAGATTTACATTATTTATTTACCTGCTCATCTGAACTCCCTGAGGCAAAATATTCACCATTTTGCGAAAAAGTGACACATGTCGCAGGACCCTGCAGGTAAATAAAAGAAGAAAATACTTAGTTGGATTGGCCCTGCAAGCATGCAAAGTACACATTTTAGCTGCCTGAAAGTAGAGACCATCCAAGAGAAAAGAAAGAGAAAAGAGCATCAGGAAAAAGCTGCAAAATCTAAAACAACGACTATAGCTAACACCAACCTGATGACCATGAAGAGTGTAGAACAGTCGTCCTTCCATGAGATCTAATATCTAGACAAGACATTGTGTCATGTCAGGAAAAATTGTTAAAATAAAATAGAAACATGCTGGTCTGGCAGTTACAACTGAAATGGAAGTGTAATACAATGCACTATGACGCAGATCCTTAAACACGGAGCGATCCTATAAAAGGCAAGCTCTCTGTTTCCATTTATCTCCGCATGCTGAGAACGAAACGAAATCTCATAAGAGGTGAAAGATTTTGGTTAGCCTGTGAACGCAGACGGATTTTGGTGGAATATTTAAAATTATTCAGGTTTATGAGCGTTATGATGGTGCAAACAAAATGCAAATTGAACAACACTGAGTTATTCCTCAAACTGTTCCATTAATTCAGCGCAAAGAAATTGGAAACAACAAGTACTTCAAAGAAACAACAGAACTTGAAAAATGGCAAAGTAAGATTTCACCTGAATATTGACGTTAGAAAGGAAATGGAAGACTCAATGCTGAATGCCATAAAACTAATTACTTTCTTAAAAGGTCGACTGAATTTTAGCTACAAGAGTACAACAGCAGCTAATGTTGACGTTACGGAATCTCTTTTAGATAACTGGCTGAAGAATAACCATATTACCGTACATAAAATATTATATTACCTTCGCAGTCTGTTTGTACTTTTTACGAATTTTAGTTTTCAATTTATTTCTCAACCGCAGAAAACCGGCAGAAAAAAAATCCTGCGGCAACTCGCTAAAATTAGACTTGAGTGAATAAGCCAATCAAATGGGAGCATTGGCCGTCCGTTGGGATTTGTGATTGACAGGCTGAACACCTCAGCCTCATTATATAGGATCGCTCCGTGTTTAAACAGTGTAAAATCTGGAATTTAAAATACTTGATCCTCAGCTAGATAGGGTTGTGGAATCAGGCACTGATCCAGGAGTTTTCAAGTGGGGCTGGATGGTACCTTTGGGGTAGAATTAACGAAGCATGCTCCAACAATGTTTCAATTTGAGAATTGTTACCGGTAACTAATTTTAAACTGTTATATTACAATGCCAAAATTAAAGTAGAAATAACATTTCAACGTAACTGTGCAGAGGTTTTCCCTTCACTTCTGCTATAATATTCACTATGTATTTATTATAACTAATTCATTTTTATATGTTTTGCTTTTTCACAAGGGGGATTATTACTGAAAGTCAAGGGCAAATCATGAAGAGCCAACAATATTAATAACTAGTTAACTAATAGTGTGGTGTGTAGGTAAATACAAATATATTTGGTATTACCTTTAATGTGGTGTCACTAGATGCTGATACAAGGTAATTTCCAGACGGATGAAAGGAGACAGCATTCACCGCATTTGTGTGTGCTATAAACAGAGCAAGTAACATTATTTAAGGCTGAGTTTCTATGAGAAAATCCAAGATTGGACTCTACAATTCAAAAACAGATTTTTTTGTTTCTTTATTAAACAGATTATTGAAATCCAAGATCACTCAGATCATGATTCATCAAAAGAACCAAAGAATCCTTGCACGGAGTGGATTCTTCAGTTCCTTAGCTTTGATGCACTATGATCCAAGTGATCTTAGATTGATCTGTTCAGTATAGAAATGTAAAATCGGTTTTCGGATTCTTTCGGATTGAAGACTCCAATCTTAAAGAAATGCACCCTTAGACTAGAGTAGCTGAGGCACTGCGCAAAATCAAGATTTTGCCCCTCTCCCCCTTTCAAGTGTTGTAACAGAATCAACAAAGCCCTTTTCAGCATTGACTGGGGGTTGCCAGTGAAAACGGTGTTTTTTTTTCTATCAACTGAAAGGAAGTCCAGATCTTTTTTCGAAAATGCCCCATTTACAAAAATGTCTCAACACTTCTTCTGTCCCTGATTGCAGCTGAGATTCTTGTAGTTATCTTTCTTGCATAAGAATATTATTTTAACAGAGATGTAAATGTATAAAGATACGGCATGGCCTATTGACTAGCAACACTTTTCATGTTTGTCCGAAGAAAAGTGCACCAACACAACTTCTCTCCTTTGCATTTTACTACCAATTTCATAAACAGAATAAAACCTGACCTTTCCTGTCTTATTTATTAGAGAACGATTATAGCAAGTCATTTTACTCCCTTCAGTAACTGAAGTTTAATTTGCTGTTGGCTTCTCAAGGCTTTTAAAGGAGAAGCCTGTCTCAGGCCAACACTACATATGACAATAGATTTTGAACAAAGTTTATTTCCAGAAATTATGACAATTATGTTTCCAATATACCGACCATGCACTCAAGTAGCTAAAAAACTGCTTCAAAAGATGACAGGAAAGTATTCTGCAACTGGCAGTGATCAAATTAATTGACATAAGCCTACCTATACCTAATTTTTTTTCTTCAACTACAAGTGACTGTTAAATTCTGATTCCAGTTTTTCATACCTTGGTAATGCTGTAGTAGTTTGTTCATTCTTATGTCCCAAACCTGAAAGTAGCCAGTGATACAGATGGGTGTTTGAGCATCCTCTTTTAGAGAACATTGTTATATTTTTTTTCATGTTGCTTTATAAATTGTTCAGCTGAGCAGAACCTAATATTAATAGCATATTTTGGATGCACCCTCTTCAAATTCTAGCTAAAAACCTTATCCATGGTGCTCTATTTGTAAATAGTGCAAAAAAATAATAAACTAAACTAATAAACTAAACTAAACTAATAATTATGTTTATTGCAAGCCTGGACACTAACACTTTAGAACGTACAGTAACTCATGATATCTTTTGGTGTGTTTTGTTGAGTGTTATCGCCGACTGAAGATACCAGATTGATGTCACAACTTACTATTAAAGTCAGTCCCTTATAGAACCTTGATTTTGATTGGCTTTTAAAAATTGAGATTAACTTCAAATCTAATTTAGGAGCAGCTTGTTTTGCTCATTTCACATATTTACTTTTGAGTAGAAAGATACTGGCTAAGGCTGATTCAAGGCACTTCATCTTCAAATAAAAGCTAACTCATGAATGAATTACCACAGAGGCTTGAAGATTGGTCAATATAAATTCCCCAGGGGGTGGGGAGGACTCCCATGTTATAAAAGGATGAGGGCACTACGTCAATGTTGTACCTTTTAGGGGTCAAAAAGCTATTTTGGTACCTTGAAGGGTGCTAAGTCTGAAAACGTTCAGAGCAGGAGCTATTGCTGTGGTAACTTTAAAGATATCAAGCCAAAAATACATCAAGACATAGAAGTCATGTAGTGAGTTCTTTTACAAATGGTACCTCTTAGAGGTGGAAAAAATTCAAGCCATGGCCATCAAATAGGTTCTTGGTAGCGATGAGCAGCACCATTCTTTTTATATGGGATTTTTACCCAAGATGAATTCATTCAACAAACCTTTACTGTACTGTCAGTTCCTCCAGCTGCTATGCATGTACCACTGGGATGAAACTGTACAGAGTTCACATAGCTAAAGCATATAAGAGATTAAGCTAAACGCTGGGAAGAAAAAATCTAGGACACACCATTGTTAAGTTATTACCTTTAAGTAGCTTTAAGGATGTTTGCAGGAAAATTTTCTAACATTGATTTTTTTCTGAAAATTTTACTGTGGAAATATGATGAGTTAGTGATGTCAGAAATGTAAAAATGGGGTGTCACCGACTTCGTTTTGGAGAGAAGATGCCCGTAAGAACACCTAAATCTGGGTAAATCAGGCTTTGTTAGCAAAGGCCACAATGGCTGCAAGTCCCAAAATATTGCAATTAGAGCCTTGAAGGGAAATGTTCTCTACCAAATATAGTTTAAATGGACCTGTTAAGTGAATTTAGTTTACTGGTGAGGTTCCTCAAAGAACAAACTCGCGTTTAGCAACCATAGTTTTATGCGCCTTGCAGCCGCAAGATGGCAGGATTCCATGTCCTGTGGAGAGAAATCTTAAAATTTTTTAAGCTTGAACCCATGTTGATTTTTTGTTAATTTGTTGGAAAATGTGGAGATAATTACAAATAATATCTGTTTCTGAAAAAAAAAGTAGGGGTCACCGAACGTCCAAGATCATCGTTAAATCCAAACAAAGCTATAGCAATGGTTGTATGCCTTATCATTGTTCATTTTAGCACTTAGCAAGCACGCTCGATGGATCACGTGGCATGTGAATTTGCTTGTGCAGTAAGGATGTGCAGGAACAATTGGTGCAAACGTCCTTTAAAGTGCTATAAAAGCCTGCATGATCATGTACCTAGCTTGAGTGCCAAAATTATCCCAAGAACCCATGCATTCTCAAATGCCCAAGATTCTGCATGGCTGCTGTTTTACACAGTCTTTAATGAATAGTGCTAATAGCTCAAGCATTCAAAGCACTGGATAGAGCAATTCAAGTGTTTTCATTGGTTTAGCTATCATGGTATATGAGCCATTATACCATGCTCTACAGATGTTATAAGCATGCACACACATACTTTTTTTAGGGGGGGGGGTGTTAGGGGGGTATTGGGGGGCGAATGGAATCATTATTATTCCATTCGCCCTGGATATGAGATTGTAGCCAATTTGGTGCTGTGAGCCTAGTTGACTATCTTCCATTGCATATCCAGTGCACACTTTTGGAATAATATTATTTAACAAATAAAGAAGCCTAAGCCATGTTTTACACTGTGATAAAACATGACAAGCAATTGAGAACATGACGGAAATGTTCAAAACAGGAGCCTCCTCGAGTGTTCACAAATGTCATGGATAGTGTAATACACAGCTTAGACTTCTTCAATTGCTTTATGATAGAGATGCAATGTGGCGAAAAACAATAAAGTATGCTTTTTCTATGTTTTATACTCTGATAAACCATGGATTTTTGACCAATATGAGTGCATACGGGGTCCTATATAATTATAATCTTATGTTAATAAACTATATATTATAACTAACTACACTATCAATTGAAGTTGGAGAATTCACCCACCCTCCTGGGTCATAAAAGGTGTGAACACATTCCTTGCTTGTCCTGTCCCAGATCTTGATTGTCTTGTCATCACTTGCTGATACAATCATCCGCCCATCAGGAGAAAACCTAGATCAACAGTTCACCAATCATGCAATTTAAGCAGACTTTGCCAGAATTACAGTACATATCTCATCCAGCCTATACAATTATAGTTATCCTGTCCTGTGAGTAAATCAGTTTAGAAAACAGCCCATAGCAAACATATGCACTGATTGGTTGAAAATCATGTTTGTAAAACTCGATGGAAACGCAGACCTAGCACAAGTTGTTAACGTAATGATGATGCAAGCAAAGAGAATTTACATTTTGATAATCAAAGTTAACAAGCTGTTTTCCTTTTTCTCGTCGCAGTGTTTTCTAAAAGAAATGGAAAACACGTCTGTGTTTCTATCGAGTTTTAGTATAAATCTACTAGTGACCTATCATGAATGTTGTTCTCTGATTGGCTACGCTACTCATACTAGAAGAAGATTTTGTTTGTGCTCATTTATTGTAAATTGAAACAAGTGATCTTTAAGTTTGTAGTTCACCTTCAACTGCAATAGGTAATGCAAGCAATTGCTTCAAATTTATGCAGATTAGTTGATCTCACTAGTAAGTTCTTGGTCCTTGAGTCACCCTTCCCATTTGATGAAAATTATTAATATATAACTGGTTTGAACCGAAAAAAAATAAAGCAGAGGTAAGCATATACGTTTACACAACGTGTACATCTTGTAGAGGTGCAGTGGCCTCATGACTATACAAAATGTGATTGCCTCCAGATCAAGCGATCCGGGTAGAGCACTGGCCAGGGACATTGTGTTGTGTTCTTGGCAAGACACTTCACAGTGCCTCTCTCCACTCGGGCGTATAAAAGGGTACCGGCAAATGTAACACTGGGAGTAATCAGCATCCCACCTGTGGCAGAGCTGCTTTATGCTACAGAAACCACATAAGTGCCAGTCTGATGGACCACTTAGTTCATAAGCAGACTTCAACTGTCAGGGCTGTATGAAGTTTTGAGTCGCCTGTAGCCTTGTTCTCCACACCTAAAGCAAACTTATTACTTTGTGATTGAATTCTATCTATAACAGGCAACTTCACCTGTAGCATCAGGGGAAAATCAGCATACTCAGCTATAATTACCAATTATTCACTGAAGTGGAGGTAAATATACACCACTTTCACCAACACGGAGGTGAATAATTGTTTTAGTATATACCACACAAGCTGAATAACTAGCACCGAAAGAGTAACTTTATTTGTGATAGCGTACCGACAAAAGCCATTTGTTTTTCTTCGGCTGCTCAGAGGTGAATAATAACGCGCGCGAAAAGTGCTAAATAGTCACTTGTATGGTATATACTAACAGGTGGTTAGGGTTACAGTCCTCAATGATAGCTCTGTTTGACACCTTACCTTGCACATCTCACCCAGTTCATGTGAGATTCAGAGAATACTGAAAATTCTGACGATGAACTGTCCACACCTGTTGAAAGTTAGACATACACAAAATGAATCAGTATGATCAAAATTTCTCATTCCTTTTTGGACTTTCTGCATTTGCCAGTTATTACCTTGACTGTTTTGTTCATCTGATGCAGTGAGAAGGGACTGTCCATCGCCAGAGAAGTCCACACTCCTTACAGTTGCCGTGTGGGCCTGAATACTGTGCTCTCACCTTTTCTTTAGATAACAGCAGTGGGAAAACTATGTCAGACTTATTGAACATTAACCAGTAGCTGCACTTACAGTACGTATTGGTATCAGAGACAATTTTCCAAAGACCAAAGACATCAGGTCACAAAATGTTTTCCCAAACTCAAATGAAAAGACTAGTCGTATGTAAGTGGTTTTATGACAAAGTTCTGGACATGTTGGACAATTTAATTTAAAAATTGGTCAATTAGAAATTAAATCGTCACTTACTAGCATGTATAGTTACATGGAATTGCATTAAGTTCTGCAAAATTTGCAGGACATGTACACGTAGGTTATGTCATTTTTGTGGTCTATGGCTCTCATAAAGACTTAAGCTCTTGACCATGCAGTGTGCAAAAATTCTCTCACTCAAATCAAATTGTAAAATACTTTACTTCAGATGTGAGCAAGTCCTAAATATTTAAAAATGTATTGCCTCAGTTTATTACCCAAATACCTGAATGCAAGCATGCTGGGATTCAGCAGGTTACACTTGATACTTACACGCTCGGGACCAAAGCGGACGGTTTTGTCTCTTGATGCCGAGCCAATCAAATGTCCTGACGGAGAAAACTTCACAGGACAGTACAGCATCCTGACAAAGAAGTAACAAAATCGGTGACAAAAAATGCAGAAACACCAACTAAAAAGTTGACTTAAGATCTGACAATCAAATGTACCAGCCATGGACTACACAATATAGAATTATCACACCATCATTATCACTTATAATCCCAGTGGTGGGGTGGGGGGCATAAGGCTGAAACATACTATTATTCTTTTTTATAAAATCGCTGACTGATATACTATGCACAATCTTTTAATTTGGTTGATAGATGTTTAAGATGAGAATATGTAACCATGGGTTGCACAATTTAGATTCATGTGCATTCTTTAGAACTATTCCATAAAGAAATAATTAAAAAGTACTTTTTACTTTTTCTGTGTAACTTCATGTGAACACTTGGGAGGTTGGGAGAATTCTTGAAAGTTATGCAAATCCTCAACTACATCTTGGTTTGTATTACTTTAGAGGAGGCTACTCCTGCATGTAAACACGAAGTTCTCTTAGATGTAATTTTTTAATGGCTGATTGAGCATTACATGGAAGTCTGCAGGTTAAAAAATTGTAAATAATTACTATTTCTTGGGAATCAATGAATAAATTATTCCACTTGTACTTCTTGTTGGATATAGGATGGTTATAGCTAACTCAGTGCTATGTTGCTTGTTGGCTATTTACCATCTCAAACCTTATGTGCTCTAGTGGATAATAGTTAAATACAGGGTTATAAATTTTAGTGAATTCTATATATCATGTCATAACCTTGTGGCCAACAAATCTGTATGCTCGCATATGTGGTTTAAAATGCCAGACCATTAGACTTGAATCCATAGATCCAGTTACTAAAGAAATATGAAAACAAACTGGCTAAGTTACATGTATTTCTAATAATTTAAGCTACTTGCTTTGATACGCATACAAAAAATAATACTTTGTCTAAAATATACCATGAGACCAAAGCTCAATCATCATCAATTTTAATATTATTACAGACAATAAAGCTTGTTTTGTGGAGTAATTAGCCGCAAAAATTTTTTCGATTTTGGTTAAATCCTTAATTCTCTGTGCCCCCTTGCAACCAAGTTTCATATGGTTCACAACCGAGAATAGGAGTCTGGGGGAGAGTAAGCCGTGACATCACTTCGAGAACGAAAGCTTCGGCTGTCCCAGTCGGGCCTTTTACTCTGTGTGAGCGTAGAAGCTTTTTGCCCCACAAGTTTTTTACTGGGGCTCCACAGGTCGACAGATTTCTGTTCTTTACCAACAATATCTTCTACTTCGTCGGATTCTGAAATGAGCTTTGACTCAGAAGACTCCGAAATTTATTATATCGCTGAAGAGAATGACGACTCGCACTCGTCAACAAAGCAAAGTGAACAGTGAGTGAATAGTTAAACGATGACGGCCGAGCTGATTTATATGCTGACAACTCTCTGGCCAACGAAGAATGGATAGACAAATGAGTGGATGCCGACAAAGAACTTGAACGAGCTCTGATGGACAGACTCGAAGGCAATGATATGTAGAAGTCAAAGAGACTGTAGCGTGTGGCGCGTATAAATTTTACTAAATTCGCGCATTCTTCGATCTCGCATTAACACACTTTCGTATAAATAAAAGTCAAGTCCGTTTACTTTCTCAAATTATTTTAACTTCATTCGTTCAACGTAGATCAAAATGATTATCCCATGACACAATGTTTGTGTTCTTTTCGTGCGAGTGTGGAAATTGTAGCGTCGCTTCCCTTCAAAACATCAGCGAATGTTATTGTTGTTATTATTATATTAAAGTGAGTTAGAAGGTTGTCAAGACTCAAAGAAGAGTGATCTTGTTCTTGAAGATATTGGTGCTGATGTTATCTTAAAGTGTGTTACTGAATATCCAGGAATTATACCTGTATGGCTTCAGAAATGGAGTTTTAAGATTAGTAGCGGGCAAATACAAAACTATCTGTCGGCTGTCACTGCCGACTGACTGCTGTTGTTTCTCAGATCAGATGCAACAACGGCTGCATGAATCGATGGACAAGCGGTTATTCCAAATTCGTCTCGCTTAAGTCACTGAGTCAGCAAAATCCCTTCCTCTCTCTGAAAATCCAGGCATCGAGCGAGATCATCTGGTTTGAAATACTTTATAGAACAGATCACCGAACTCTTAGACGGCTATCGCACGAATCGAGCCATCACTTTGTACGTTTCTTCTTTTCAGGACATCTCTCCATAAAACGGAATGGCATGAAGCGCAGTACCTCCTGTAAGTTTGTTGTGTTGCTACATCACACTACAGCGCACCTGGCTAGCATTTTTTCGAACAACTTTTCCAGCCTTTCCCACAGAAACAAGTAAATATGCGAATCTCAGAATCATCGTGTTCTCGATTTGACGTCACATCCGGCCCTCGACCCATTCTCCGTTAAACTCGGTCGTGAACCAAAAATGGCGGCAATTTCACGTACTTTGACGAGCCATAGAAAATCAAAGATTTAACCAAATCGAAAATTTTTGGCGGCTAATTACTCCACAAAATAAGCTTTTATAATTATTGTTTTAGTGAAAAAAGTTTTTGGGGTTAGGTGCACTTTAATCATACAGTCGAATCCTGCTATTCAAACTCGGTTAATTCGAAGTCCCAGCTATTTCGAACCAAGATCGAATTCCCTTGGATTTACCCTTATGTTTTCAGTCATTTACTATCACCTATTTCGAACTCGGTTAAATTTGAATTCCCCGCTATTTCGAACACATCGTTCTTTCCTACACCTTAAATCAACTCGTTATTTCAAACTTGTCAAAAATAGAGTACAGGAAGAAGCTCCCAAGAGACCAACAAAGAGTGAGGTCCGTCAAAGCAATCAAGACTCTCTCACTTTACAGTTTGTTTACAGTTGAGGGAGCCAAGATTCTATGGCAAACAACTGCAAACAAGCTATTGTCATTCAAAATCGACAAAGCATTAGAAAAAAACAAAAAAACAGCAGAACATTCACTGCAACAGCGTCTGCTGATTTTATCCGACACATAATTACTGTATTTTTATTTATCAGTGTCTTTCTTCAACACTGTACTGTGTTTTACATATGAATATTACACTTTCCTGGTTATTTCGAACTTTTTCTTATTCCCTTGGGACTTTGAAATAGTGGAGTTCAACTGTATCTATACAAAAATTCTCGATCGTGATTGGTTCCCTAGGCGCCTATTTGTCACGTAATCAGCATGTGATCACAAGGGTGTCCAATTACAGGTGTCCAATTTGAACTTCTTGTAATTTGATACCTGTAATTGGATACCACATGATTTTCATGTCAATTTATGGTGAGCTTTGATGGCTTCCTTCTCAATGTTTTCTCTACAGTTTTCAAAACCTAGGAAAAGCACTACCTATGTTTTTGCTCAAAAGAATGTTCTTAGGAAGAACATTCTTCTTAAATACGATTAATTAGTTAATTGGACCTGGTGTCGTATAATTCAAGGAGAATTTGCGCTCGTAATTTGAAAAAAATTCAAATAAATCGATCTGGAACCATGATTAGTAAATGGATTTATCGATAATAATCCACTATAATTATCAATATTACATGTAGGCGACAGTACCTGTATCAAATCAACAGTACGGACAGGCCATTCGCGGGGGGGGAGGGGGGGTGGGTGGGCGGAGTGGGGTGACCCCCCTTTTTCGCCTACAGGGCTGCAGGTGTCAAAAGAGCAGCAACAATGCAAACCGCTTCATAGGAACATGGGTTCTGCCACACAGGTTCATTTTCATGCAAATACCAAAGTGCATTGTCATAATGAAAGGTGTTAGCACGATGAATATAGTTTTGAAAGAGGCAGCAAGGAAACTTGGAAAAGGCCTAATTTTGTTCGTACACTTTCTCTTAGTTAGGAGTTTCCTACTAACCTAATGAATAGTTATTATTAACTTTTCTCTTTTGTAAAATCATAAAACTAGCATGCCAGCTTATTACAAATATTTTTCTTTCTCGTGACATCATGTGGTAGTGACCATCTCGAAAGCATTTGCTACTATGGTCACTACGCACCTCTCCTTTTTTTTCTCCAATATATAAAACTATGTTCTCTTTATTTTCTCCGTTCTATTTTATTTTAGCTGTAGTTAATGATTAAATAGTGCAAAAATAAGAATCTTGAATCTTGAATCTTGGAATCCTATTACATGCACTGCTTACTTTCCTCCGGGTCCTCAATATTAAGAACTACACTCTTTGGGTTCTCTGTGCACCCGTTTGTTGAAAGGTATACATGGACTTCTTAAATACAACCTGATCAATACATTGTAAAGCTTACGCATATAATCACCTTGTTTCATATTTAACTTACCTAACTGTTTCATGTTTGGATTAAAATCAACGCTTGTCACCGTATCTCTGTGACCTTTGAAATGTCTTTCGAGAGTTGGTCTTCCTGCAGAAAGATCGAAAAACAAATCAAACTGTAGAGAATATTTTCCTCACTCAGCTACGTATAAATTATTCGCACTAAATTGTTTAAATTTCGCAAGATATCTCAACCAAATACCATTACCAGACTCGATGCATTTCTATTAAGTAGTTAACGATGTTACCTAAGCCTTAAAATGAAATATAAAAACCCTAACAATGTTGATCATGGAATCTTTCTTGTTGTATCCGTTTCAAATATGGCGGCCAGGTCGTTGTTAGCTCATGGGGAAGACCGCAGAAAGAGCGGGAGAAATTGCGGGCTCTATAATACCATCATGGCTGATCTGAGGATTGTGTAGACAACTTCTCATCCTTTGAAGATTCACCGATTTAAAAAGTACTGAGACGGTTCAAAATGGATAGAAAAGATCAGTATAAGACATCAGGGCATAATGTAGAACGACTCAGAGAAGTAAACGACGCGATGAAGAGGCAGAAATTCGCAAAGAGAAGCGCGAAAAGTTGTTGAGCTCGAACGAGTTCGCTTCTCCGAAATCGAGAATGATTGGCGAAGTTGAAGACTACACCGTTGAACAAGTTCACAAGAATTAGCAAGACTATCCAGAAATCTGACAAAAATATTCTTAACAGTCTTAAAAGCCTAAGAAAGGCCTTTGCACTAGGCCAGTGAACTCATCAGCGTACTTTTTAGCGGTGGACAACAGCTTGAGAGCTTTTGGTAGGACACTTGACAGGCAACAACGCCCAGCTTCAACTGGAAGCGGCTTGGTGCATTACTAATTTAGCTACAGGAGTTCAGACGATACAATGAAAGTATTGAAAAGCCTCTGCCGCATATCTCATTACCTATCTTACTGGACAAAATGTGCAACTTCAAGATCAATGTGCCTGGGCTCTGGGCAACTTCTCTGGCGATTCTCAGGAGTGCAGAGACATTTTGCGGGCTCAGGGGATTATTGTTCCGATGGTCGACCTTTTAAAGGTATTTGTAAGTACAGTATATTTATCTACAGATTTTTCAGGTACCCTGTAACCTGAAAACCCTAACGCCCGGTCTGTGGACCCCACTACGGACCGGGTCCAGAGACTACCTACAGACTGGTCCACGGACTACCCCCATGGGACCGAGTCCGCGAACTACCCCTGTGAACCCCTCCACGGACCATGCGCCAAATAAAATAAAAAAAAGCAAAAATAAACATTTCACTGACAGCTTGTCCAATAGATCACTCATGTCAGCCGACCAGTTCAGGGTGTGGACAAAACGTGGGGTAGGCCACATGGCCTAGACCATGGTGTAGGCCATGGCCTACCCTGTGGCCTACCCTATGGCCTACTCTATGAAGGACGCTGTTCTCCGATTGGCTACCCTAATACATATTCAACTTCCCCTCCTCTCCCATATAGGAAAGACACATGTAGTTCAAAGTTATCCCCAAGGAAAATGATCAAAGTTCCAGCATAATGGTACATGACGTTTAATTTCTGACCAAGTCCAGATGAGATTAAGTCTGTGTTTGAGTCCAGTAGAGGGCCCAACTGGTAAAAAGGCCTCTTAAATCCTGCATCCTGGCACCGCTAGTTTTTAGCTCAATCCTGCCATCCTCACAAATCAGATTACCGGTATTTAATATTTTAATCCTGCCTGCTTAGAGTAGCAGTTCTCCACCTATGTTCTGTAACTTGTGTTGCTCTGTCTTCAGGGTTGTATATAAGAGCCAGCAGCCGGCGAACTTCGCCGGCTTCTCTGCAGGTTTCACTGACTACTTTCATTGCCTCACTAGTCAAGATAAGGCAAGGAGATGATGTTTGTCAGGTCCCACAACCGTCTACTTTTCACAAAACTCCGGCTACTTATAATCTTAAAGAAAACCCTGGTTTTTAGTCCTACATGCCAATAGGCCATGTTTGACACATCAGTATTCTTATACAGCCCAAGGCTTTCAGGTAAAACTTGTAATTTTGTCTCTCATTTCCCAAAAGAGGACTTGGATACAAAAAGAACACCACCAGATATAGAAATTTGTCCTGAAAGCCTCGGAACCAATATTGACATATTGGATGTGACCTATTTCAAAACTATCCTGCATAGCCTCTATCAAAATGAAAAAATCCTGTTTCCACCAAAGCATTTTTATTCCCGCCATTAAATTTGTCAATCTACATATCGCCTCCATATTTACCCTATTGTGTGTATCTGCAGTTTACACAGCACAAATGATTATAATTACAGTAATTCCATCCTCCCCGGATGGGATCCTTACTCGCATCACAGGCTTACCCCCTCCCTGTAAGTATAGAGATTGCCAGTAACCATTATACACTGGGTGGAGAAAGGAACTGCCGAGAGCAACACCAGAATGCTCCAGTAGGCCAGGAGTTGAAACCTTAAATGCTTGAGTCCAAACCATTAGGTCATGGCATCTCCACAATACAAAAAGAAAAGCAAGTGGGAATGCCTCCTTTTTTTGGCCGACAGTGGCAGACCATGGAACAACTGGAAGACATCTAAGGATTACGTGCTACCCTATACCAAGGTTGTAACTGGGTAACCGATAAACACTGGACCCCCACTCAGTGCGATCCCCCCCACTACAGACCAGGTCAAAGACTACCTACAGACTTTGTACAAAGTGGGAGCTTCACTCTGTTTGTCCACACCAATAGATCACTTGTGATGAAATTTGAAAATTTATGCTGGGAATAATGTAACAGACCAGAGTTCAGTCTCGAGGCAACCCAAGTCTATAACATTGACACTTACATTGCCCATTTTTCGCTGTTGCTGTCGGCTATAAGAATAAAGAAAGATCGGAAATCTCCTGGAAGCATCAAAAACACTGCTGCTTTGAGGCCAATTTCCTTCCCCGTTTTCGTTCGGGGCTATTCCCCATGGGTTGTGAACTCATCCCAGGCTTCACAAATTGCTAAGCAGAATTTCAAATATTAATCAAGTAGAATAAAAACTAGCGATAAAAAACGACGTTTCGATTTCTCTGAGATCATTTTCAAGTTGTGGAAGAAGCGAATGAAATATACATATATAAGTACAAATTAGGGCGTGAGAATGTCAAACGATAAAATATGTGAATACAAGCGCTAAAATGTAAGTGCTAAAATACTATAAAATACAATATAAATAACTTTGCACGGATTGAATCTGCATGAGTGTTTGTTAAAGCGCTAAAATTTAAGTGTTAAAATACTAAAATACTAATATAAACAACTTCGCACGGATTGAATCTGACTGTTTGTTCAAAGTTGGTTTAAGCTCCTTTATGAAGAGCATTTCGTAGATCAGGCTGTCGAATTTACTTTGGCACTTTCTCAAGATCTTAAAATCACGATATATGTCACTTGGGACTGTTCCATGTGCCTCTTTAATGTGATTCCCGATTGAAGACGATCCTTCGTAATCCTCAACGCGCTGATAGAGGTGTCGGCACGTATACCCGACATAGTTTGCATCGCACAAACCATACTTGTAATGGTAAACAACGCGTTGCTGGTTAATGATAGGCGGCTTCTTTCTTTCGGTTTGATCTTGTGTCCGATCTTACGGCTTGTATACACGGCGCGAATATCAATTCCAATTTTGCAGCCCAGTTCCCCAAGTTGCCTTCGCGCTGAGTTGGCCGATCTCTGATCTTTGAATGGTAACACTATTCTGAGAGCGCTCATTTACGTTACAGCTAGTGTGGAAATGGCTCGCCAGAAACTTTCTTTGGTGACAAAATTACTGATGGTGGATTGCCCAAACGTGGGCTGGGTACTGAAGTCGGAAAACGTTGTGTAGCAGACGATCCACATTCCAGGTGGAACAGTTGCCAGGTAGATGACACTTTAAAGGCACGATTCCAGCATTGTTTTTAGCAATGACTTCTTGTATCTAACCATCGACGTGGCTCTGTAATGTAGTAATAATCGGTGTCAGTTGGGTTTCTGTAAACCTCTTGTCTCCAAGCGACAATTACATTCCGGATCTCGTTCCCAGGAGGGAAGTTACCGTGTTCACCAAGTTCCAGGTGAAGCTTTGACAGGTAATGGATGGATCCATTTAGGAACAGAAAGGAATGATTAGCACATTATGTGCAGTGTTCGAAAGATCCAACTTTGAAGATCATAGTTTGTAGAACTCGAAGATCGACTTTGAAGATCGAGTTTGTAGAAAACACTCGGGTAATTTCCCCTGATCCTGAAGTCGATCTTCGATTACTGCACAATTATGTGCAGTATTCGAAATCGACTCAGGACCAAGGGAATTACCCGAGTTCTAACAAACGCTTAGTGGATGGACACATTGAACATAATTCCCAACTTCGAAAACGCTGAATCATTCCCTTCATGTTCTAAATGAGATCCATCCATTGTCAGCTTCACCACGGAACTTGGCGAACACGGTAAAACTTCCCTTCCTAGGGAACGGAGGAGATCCGGAAATGTAATGCCGTCGCTTGGAGACAAAGGTGCTACAGAAAACCAACTGACACTGGATTATTACTACATTACAAGAGCCACGTCGCTGTTAGAATACAAGAAGTACATGCGCTAAAAACAATGCTGGATTGTTGCCTTTTTAAAGTGTCATCTACCTGGCAACTGTTCCCACCTCAGTGGAATGTGATCGTCTCACAACAGACGTTTTTCCCGACTGTAGAAGACCCAACCCCCAACTGTATATTGCAATCGACCATCAGCAATTTTGTCACCAAAGGAAAGTTTTTCTGTGCGATGCCAAATTTCCACACTAAGCATGTAAAACTCAGTAAATAAAAAGTGCACCTCGCAGAACAGTGTTACCATGCCAAAGATCAGAGATCGGGCCAACTCGGTGCGAAGGGAACCTTGGGGAAAACTTGGGCGCCAAAAATGGGAAGTGATATTCGCGCCGTGATATAACAAGCCGTAAGATCGGACACGATGTCAAACCGAAAGAAAAGAAGCTGCCTATCATTAACCAGCAATGCGTTGTTTACCATTACAAGTGTGGTTTGTGCGACGCAACTATGTCGGGTATACGTGCTGACACCTCTATCAGCGCGTTGAGGAACACAAAGGATCGTCTTCAATCGGGAATCACATTAAAGAGCAACAGAGAAACAGTCCCAAGTGACATATATCGTGATTTTAAGATCTTGAGAAAGTGCCAAAGTAAATTCGACTGCCTGATCTACTCGAAATGGCTCTTCATAAAGGAGCTTAAATCCTAACTTTCGAACAAACAGTCAGATTCAATCCGTGGCGAAGTTGTTTATACAGTATTTTTATAGATATGTTAGTATTTTAACACTTCAAATTTTAGCACTTTAGCACAACAGTCATGCAGATTCAACTCTGTGCAAAGTTATTTGTATTGTATTTTCATAGTATTTTATACACTTACATTTTAGCGCTTGTAGTTTACATCTTTTATCCGTTCGGACATTCTCATCGCCCTAATTTGGACTTATATATGTATATTTCATCTCGCTTCTTCACACAACTTGAAAATGATCTCAGATGAGATCGAAAACGATCGTTTTTTATCGCCTACTTTTTATTCTGAAATGTGTTTCAAAAAAATCTACTTATACGAAACAAGTTAGAGAACGACCTAAAATCACGGAATTGCCAGACAAAGTAAAACAAAATGAAAGTGGACTCATATTCCACTGTTCTTACCAGTCATCCATGAATGACCACACTGTGGGGCAAGAGAGGAAGAGTGAAGGACTAGGACGAAGCCCTTGAACCCACGAGGAGAGGGGACCAAAGAAAGACAAATGGCAGGAGGGAAAACGAAATCACCAAATTTCTGAAGCATCCCCGGTCCTTTCATGCCAAGCCACAGCAAAGAGAATGGCAAATATGTAATTATCTACAATGGACTTAACTTGTGCCCGAGACTGAACCCCAGAGGCCCTGGTAACATTTACCCAAGCGTAACGCTTGAACTTCGGGTTGTCGGACAAAAACGTGGGGTAGGCCACCTGGCCTAGGCCATGGTGTCCGGCCATGGCCTACCCTTTGGCCTACCCTATGGCCTACTCTATGGCTTACCGCGTGGTTCAGATTTTGTACAAACATTAACACGACAATTGGTAACGAGGTCGAACTGAGTTACGCTGCAATAAACTTCTATCACTCGAACAGGGGCATCCTCAAACGTCACTGACACGATTTTAAAATAGGGAACGAAACAATGCAAAATCTTACCTGCACTCAGGCTTAAAACAATCTATTTGTAGACTATTCCTTGGCTTCTTCTGGCATGTAGACCCTTCTCTCTGGTTCACATAATAGCTGTTTAAAAATCACTTTCTGGACCCAACCACAGAAAATATAATTTGACTAAGTTACATGCAAATAATCGGGTGATTTGTTTGTTTGACTATCCCTATGTCCTCATGCTTGAACGGTATCGCGTCGCAGAGAGTCTCACGTCCTCGTGCCCCACGACGCAGAGGATCGACGGCTTCAAATTGCCTCTTTTGGGGAGTCCCACGGACCCCGAGTCCACGCATACCCCCCCCCAGTCCACACCTCCCTTGATTCACAGACGATCCAGCAATCACAGTCCCCGTTTCCCACCATTTAGCTCACAGCCCACTGTTCACTTCTTATTTACACTAACACTCCACTAACTCGTTACAAAATGGACAGCCACTTAAATGGATTGTGGCGGCCGCCATTTTGGATAACGCCAATATTGGACCTTCTCCTCCCTTTCATTAAAGCTTGAGTGCTTGGCTCGAGGATACAGTGAAGACAGAGAGAAGGAAACAGGGTGTTTTAAGACTGAGTTGCTGTAACATTGACATTGGTTTTGTTTTCCATACTGGACTTTGAAAATCATGTTACTGGATGTTTAGTATAACCCTATTCGATGATAGAAGTTTATGCAGCGTACTCAGTCGACTCTACAATGTCGCTGTTAATGTTTTAAAAATCTGACCACCGGTAAGCCATAGAGTAGGCCATAGGGTAAGGCCACAGGGTAGGCCATGGCCTACACCATGGTCCTAGGCCAGTGGCCTACCCCACGTTTTGTCCACACCCTGGGACTTTCGCTGACATGAAGTGACTCTATTGGACAAGCTAGTTCAGTGAAAGGTTATATTTTGCTTTTTTTATTTGATTTGGCGCATGCGTCCGTGGAGGGGTTCACAGGGGTAGTTCGCGGACTCGGTCCGATGGGGGTTAGTCCGTGCGACCAGTCTGGAGGTAGTCTGTGGACCCGGTCCGTAGTGGGGTCCACAGACCGGGCGTATAGGGATTTTTCAGGTTAGCCGGGTAACCTGGAAAAAAATCCCATAGCTGAGATAAATATACTGTACTTTACAAATACCTTTAAAAGGTCGGACCATCGGAACAATAATCCCCTGAGCCCGCAAAATGTCTCCTGCACTCCTGAGAATCCGCCATGAAGAAGTTGCCCAGAAGCCCAGGCACAATTGTGATCGTGAAGTTGCACATTCGGTCCAGTAAGCCAGGTAATGAGATATGCGGCAGAGGCTTTTCAAATAACATTTCATTGTATCGTCATGAACTCCTGTAGCGAAAGTCAGTAATGCACCAAGCACGCTTCCAGTTGAAGCTGGGCGTGGTTGCCTGTCAAGTGTCCTCACCCCCAAAGGCTCTCAAGCGGTTGTCCACCGACTAAAAAGACGCTGAATGAGTTGCACATGGCCTAGTGACAAAGGCCTTTCTTAGGGCTTTTAAGACTCGTTAAGAATATTTTTGTCAAGATTTCAGGATAGTCCTTGGCTAATTCTTGACCTTGTTCAACGGTGTAGTCTTTAACTTGCAAAAATCATCTCGATTTCCGGAGAAGCGTAACTCTTCGAAGCTCAACAACTTTTCGCGCGTTCTCTTTGCGAATTCTAGCCTCTGATCGCGGCGTTTACTGAGCTGAGTACGTATACATTCATGCCCTGATGTCTTTTATACTTGAATCTTTTGTAATCCATTTTGAACCGTCCTCAGCACTCTTTTAAATTCGGTGAATCTTCAAACGTGATGAGAAAGCCAATTTGTCTACACAATCCTCAGATCAGCCAATGAATGGGGTATTATAGAGCCCGCAATTTCTCCCCGCTCTTTTCTGGACGGATCCGTCCTCGACATGAGCAGATTTAACAACGGTCGACCTAAGTAGCCCAGCCCATTATTTGAAACGGATACACCAAGACAAGCACTCGCATGATCAACATTGTTTTAGGGTCTTGGTTATATTTCCATTTTAAGGTCTTAGGTAACATCGTATAAACTACTTAAGCAGTAAATGGCATCGAAGTTCTGGTAATGTGGTCTTTGGTTGAGATAATCTTTGCGAAAATTTAAACAATTTAGTGCGATAAAGCTTTCTACGTAGCTGAGTGAGGAAAATTATTCCTCTACAGTTTGATTGTGTTTTTTCCGATCTTTATTGCCGGAAGACCCAACGGGCTCTCGCAAAGACATTGTTCAAAGGTCAACGAGGGACGATACGGTTGACAAGCGTTGATTTTTAATACACAACTATGAAAGCAGTTAGGTGAAGAGTTAATATGAACACAGGTGAATTCATATAGCGTACGCTTTACAGCAATAGTTATTGACTCAAGGTATGTATTTAGTGAGGTACCATGATATACCTTTCTACAAACGGTGCACACGAGAACCCAAAGAGCGTCAGTTCTTTAAATATTGAGGATCCGGAGAAAATTAAAGCATGTGGCCATGTTAATAGAGGAAAGACCTACATATATCTAAGAAGTAATAGGTTAACGAAACAAAAATAGCGCACTTTTGTCCAAAGGTTACCCTTGCTGCCCCTCTTTCCAAAAACTATATTCATCCGGCTAAAACCTTTCGATAGTGAAAATTGACTTTGGTTTGGCATGGAAAATGAACCTGTGGTGGCATAACACATTTTCATATGGAACGGTTGTTGCATGTTTGGCTCTTTTTTGACACATGCAGGCCCTGTAGGACGAAAGGCTGGCCTCACGACTGGCCTGTTCTGTACTGTTGATTTAAGATATCAAGGTACTGTAACCTACAGGTACCTGTACATATTTTATTGATAATCCAGTTTATTATAGATCATCTGTATAGGAGACTATATTCGTAGTTTTTTTTCGAGCATTCCGAAGCGCAAGCACTTGACTCCTGTACCAATTGAATACTACACAAGGGTCCTGGAATTCCAAGCTACTAATGAGATCGTATCGTCTAACAAATTTCGAGAAAATAAGAATGTCTTATCTAAGAACTTCTTCTTTCGAGCAAAAACAGATATGTAGTGCTGGTTCCTAGGCTGTTGAAACACTTAGAAAAAAGGACATTGAGAAGGAAGCCGAATCAAAGCTCAACATAATTGACATGAAAATCATGTGGTGGGTATCCAAAGTTACAAGGTAGCAAATTACCAGAATGATGCACAAATTGGACAACCTGTGAAATTGGACAGCCTCCTTGTGATCCAACATCGCTGGATTACCTAGACAAACGGGCGCCTAAGGTGAGACGCAAAGTGCACGATCAGAGAGATTTTTGTATAGAATTTAGCAGTTGAACCCCTGCTATTCTCAAAGGTCCCATAGGGGAAATAGAGAAAATGTTCGAAATAACCGGGAAAGCTGTAATATTCATAGTAAATACACAGTATATAGTATGAAGACAAGACAACTGAAGGTAAATAAAACATACCGTAATTATGTTGTGCGGAAATAACTCAGCAGACGCTGTTTGCCAGTGAAAAATCTTTGAATGTTCTGCTGTTTTTGTTTTTTTGCTATAATGCTTTTGTCGGATTTTGGAATGACAAACGGGCTTTGTTTTGCAGTTGTTTTGCCATAGAATCTTGGCCTCCAAACTCAACTGCAGAACAAACTGTAAAGTGAGAGAGTCCTCGATTGCTTGACGGAACCTCACTCCTTTGTTTGGTCGCTTGAGGAGCTCGTCAGTCTCCCGGTACTCTATATTTGTGAACAAGTTTGAATAACGGGGTTGATTCAAGGTGTAGAAGGAAAGAACAATGGAGTTCGGAAATAGCAGGGGAATTCAAATTATTGTTGAAACCGAGTTCGAAATAAACTGTATGCGGTAAAATAGCACTGAGAAACCGATAGGAGGGTAACCGATTTGCGCTAACAAGTGGCATTTGATCTTGCGTTTCGAAAAATTAGCTGGTTCTTCAAATTAACCGAGTTATGAAATATGACCGAGGATTTCCAACTGTAATGATGTAAGGTTACGTCCTTAGTATTAGCAATTGCGCATCCTATTCTTTTTTAATTTTTTTTAATATTATTTACCTACTGTGCACGATTTTTTTTCTTTGCGTCCATCAGCGCGCGCAACGGGAGCGCAGGCACGTGCAAAACGTAAGAGATTCCCTCAAACTAAGCTCGATAACGAGACAAAAATACAAATCATCTTGCCATCAATTCCTCCTCTTAAAATGAAACGCCGGTGACCCCTGATTTTTATTTTTCGCAGGTGCTCGTTCTGGGCGTCAAGAAACCATGTCTAAATGAAGAACATATTTGAAGAGGAAAAAAAGTTTGATAGTAGAACATGTTTTTTTTGGAAAATAGTTCCCAACTGGGTGTATATTGGCCAAGGCAAGGACTTCAAGTTAACCACGGAACTGTCCGAAAAAGTGCATATTCCCGCAACCAGGCAATCAAAAACGGCTTAAATGAAGCAATAGTGCTTATGCCAATAAATGAAGCTTTACTTTCAAGACAAAACTTTGTGCCTTTCAAGTAACCAAGATTTAATTCTGTATGAAGGTGATTTGAACTTTTAACACGCAACCAGTAAAATACCCCATTTTTAGAGCCTGCTGACGCGTAAAGAAGCACATTGACCCCATTTTTTTATTGCATTTTTATTATGTTCATATCATGAATGTTCATTACGCCAAGTTTAGTGGTAGAACAATTTCAAGGGAATTACCTTAAGTCTGCAATAATATTAAAATTGATGGTAGATTGAGCCTCATGGTATATTTTAGACAAAGTATTTTTTTTTGTATGCATGCCATACAAAGCAAGTAGTTTAAATTATTACATGTACTTGTAACTTAGGCCAAGTTTGTTTCATATTTTCCTTTAGTAACTGGATCTATGGATTCAAGTCTAATTGTCTGGCATTTTAAACCACATATGCGAGCATACAGATTTGTTGGCCACAAGGTACATGTATGACATGATATATAGCATTCACTATAATTTATAACCCTGTATTAACTATTATCCACTAGTGCACATAAGGTTTGAGATGGTAAAATAGCCAACAAGCAACATAGCACCGGAGGTTAGCTATAACCATCCTATATCCAAGAAGTACAAGTGGAATAATTTATTTATTGATTCCCAAGAAAATAGTAGTTATTTATAATTTTTAATCTGCAGACTTCCATGTAATGCTCAATCAGCCATAAAACATTACATTTAAGAGAACTTCGTGTTTACATGCAGGAGTAGCCTCCTCTAAAGTCAATACAAACCCAAGATGTAGTTGAGGATTTGCATAACTTTCAAGAATTTTCCCAACCTCCCAAGTGTTCACATGAGACAAAGTTAACACAGAAAAAGTAAAAAGTACTTTTTAATTATTTCTTTTATGAAATATTTCTAAAGACTACCAATGAATCTAAATTGTGCAACCATGGTTACATATTCTCATCTAAACATCTATCGACCAATTAAAAGATTGTGCATAGTATATCAGTCAGTGATTTTATAAAAAAGAATAATGGTGTGTTTCAGCCCTATGCCACCCCACCACTGGGGTTAATAAGTGATAATGATGATGATGATAATAATCCATATTGTGTAGTCCAAGGCTTGGTATATTTGATTGTCAGATCTTAAGTCCAACTTTTTAGTTGGTGTTTCTGCATTTTTTGTCATCGATTTTATTACTTCTTTGTCAGGATGCTGTACTGTCTGTGAAGTTTTCTCCGTCAGGACATTTGATTGGCTCGGCATCAAGAGACAAAACCGTCCGGCTTTGGGTCCCGAGTGTGTAAGTATCAAGACAGTGTGTAATCTGCTGAATCCCAGCAAGCTTGCATTCAGGTATTTGGGTAATAAACTGTGGCAATACATTTTTAGTATTTAGGACTTGCTCATATCCAAAGTAAAGTATTTTATAATTTGATTTGAGTGATAGAATGTTTGCACACTACATGGTCAAGAGCTTAAGGTTTATGAGAGCATAGACCACAAAAATGACATACAGGTAACCTACATGTACATAATGTCCTATGTCACAATACAAGGCAACATTTGCAGAACTTAATGCAATTCCATGTAACTATACATGCTAGTAAGTGATGATTTAATTTCTAATTGACCAATTTTTTTTAATTAACATGTCCAGAACTTTGTCATAAAACCACTTACATACTTGACTTGTCATTTCATTTGAGTTTGGGAACATTTTGTGACCTGATGTCTTTGGTCTTTGGAAAATTGTCTCTGATACCAATACGTACTGTAAGTGCAGCTACTGGTAAATGTTCAATAAGTCTGACATAGTTTTCACCACTGTTATCTAAAGAAAAGGTGAGAGCACAGTATTCAAGGCCCACACGGCAACTGTAAGGAGTGTGGACTTCTCTGGCGATGGACAGTCCCTTCTCACTGCATCAGACGACAAAACAGTCAAGGTAATAACTGGCAAATGCAGAAAGTCCAAAAAGGAATGAGAAAATTTTGATCACACTGATTCATTTTGTGTATGTCTAACTTCAACAGGTGTGGACAGTTCATCGTCAGAAGTTTTCAGTATTCTCTGAATGCTCACATGAACTGGGTGAGATGTGCAAGGTAAGGTGTCAAACAGAGCTATCATTGAGGACTGTAACCCATAACACCTGTTAGTATATACCATACAAGTGAATATTTAGCACTTTTCGCGCACGCTGATTGGCTAGCTCGGAGGTGATTAGCCAAGTATTATTCACCTCTGAGCAGCCGAAGAAAACAAAATCATTATGGCTTTTGTCAGTGTACGCTATCACAAATAAAGTTACTCTTTCGGTCGCTAGTTATTCAGCTTGTGTGGTATATACTAAAACAATTATTCACCTCAGTATTGGTGAAAGTGGTGTATATTTACCTCCACTTCAGTGAATAATTGTTAATTATAGCTGAGTATGCTTGATTTTCCCCTGATGCTACAGGTGAAGTTGCCTGTTATACATGTAGATAGAATTCAATCACAAAGTAATAAGTTTGCTTTGGGTGTGGAGAACAAGGCTACAGGCGACTCAAAACTTCATAACAGCCCTGACGGTTGAAGTCTGCTTATGAGCTAAGTGGCCCATCAGGCTGGCACCTATCGTGGTTTCTGTAGCATAAAGCAGCTCTGCCACAGGTGGGATGCTGGTTACTCCCAGTGTTGCATTTGCTGGTACCCTTTTATACACCCGAGTGGAGAGAGGCACTGTGAAGTGTCTTGCCCAAGAACACAACACAATGTCCCTGGCCAGTGCTCGAACCCGGATCGCTTGATCTCAGGAGGCAATCA
>JAHPZR010053945.1:0-17843 GCA_019787425.1 Platygyra sinensis | reverse complement strand
TCTAACTTGAAATACAATGTAATGAAATGAAATGAAACAAGACAAAATTAAATACTAGCTTTGAGCGTGAAACAGCTACTGAAGACGCTGTTACTCTAAGTAGTTTGAGTAACTGGTCTCGCAATTCTGTTGCAAGTAATAAACTGGTATGACAATGGTTAAAACGTTTTTTGTAGAGGGTGGCTTTAATCGCTACAATACTTGGGTTGGGTTGCTGCCACAAGCATGTTGCAAAAACACGTTGATATCTCCATAGGTCACCGTACGCAAAATAAAGCGTTAACTGTTCAAATGCTGAGCTGTCCAAACCTGTTTGAGCTTGTCTGCATCCTGTATATAGTGTTTAGCAGTTCTGATCTCGGTCTTTACATCAGGGTCCCTGCAGGGTCGGAGCGCACTCATAAGGTCCTGTAACTGAACCACCAGGCGATCCACCATCTAAAAGAGCAATGTAACGGTCATTAACGTATGGTGTACAACATAGTTTGTTCTACTGTAAAAGGATGGATATGAACCTCCACCTTTCCTGAACCTTTTTCCGTAGATAAAGATAGAACTAGTCACGCGAAACGCTCCAAACACGATTCCATTTTTTTTAAAGAAGTTCCGCTATAAAAGGGAAGGAAGCTTTTTCAGTGGTCGATTTCCGAGGTGCCTTTTGCCCCTGAAGCACTGGGAAACCTTTCACGTAAAAAATGCGTTTGATTTGCATGAAAATGAACATAAAGGTTGGAATTCTACCTACTCGCGAGAGGCCTCGCTCTGACACAGAGGGAAAAAGCAATTCGAAAATGGGGTATTTACATGTCATGGATACAAAACTCGAATATTGTCCTCTCCTAGTTCTGCCACATTGTGGAGTCACGCATTCTTAAAAACTTGAAACCCTTCAAAATCCCACGAAACCAAAATACAATGTAACCAAGACAAGATAGGAACTGCTATATTCTAACTGAAGGAATAAATGAGACGCATTGCAGCAGTTATATGCAGTAGCTTGAAAACTGCACGCTGCTTATGGGCTCCAGTGCAGCCTGAGAGTTGATCTTAACGGTCTAGACTGTCTCCGTTTCACCTCGCGTTTGTTACTTGCCAAATGTTTACGTTTTAGTGGTTTGTTGACAACTTAGGGTAAGACTGACCAAGAAATGACCCTTTATGTGGAACGTCTTGAAAGGAAACCCAGATGAAAACATCAGGTCAGGATTTTGATAAGGTAAAAGATGCCTGTTTCGCGACTGTAATGAAACGAAAGTGCAAAGAAATAGCTCCACTCGTACCTGTTGCTGTGTGGATGTGAGCAGCAAACCCTGTTGCAATCTGTACGCCTGTTCTGTCACCACTTTGTGAGGTGATTGATTCCTGAGTAACAACTGTTCAATCTGAAATAAAGCACTGAACGTCAATAGCAATTCGATTAACAAACCAAATGACATGCAAAGCAAATTTTATAATACCATTTGAATATTGGGGTATACCACATTGCCTTTCAATCGACGTACCTTCCCAAGAATTGCCTCTCTTATTTATGCATAAACGCGAAACCAAGACACGAAAATTCATTACATTGTGAGTAAATATACAGCCGAACCGCTAGCAAAAAATCTGGAATTATTTCGGTAAAAACCAAGGAAGCATAACAGAAGGTGATAATTTAGCACTGACCTTTCTTAAGTGCTGCTCTGTTTGTGGTTTGAGCGACTGTGCAGCATCGTGTAGAGGCATTGGCATGGACAGTAGCGTATGGTTACTACAAGAAACAAAGCCAGTCTTGAAAGTTACAACTGTACGGTAAACAGTACGATATATGCACGATTACAAGACACAAAATGTCACAAGAGAAGTAAAGCTCACCATTCCAGGGCTGCGGCGATGTCTGCAAATCCTCTATAAGTTGTCCCGTTCTTGTCCCAATCTAGAGTCCTAAATATTCACAAGCTTTCTTACTTTCCTGTTCAAGTGGTTATCACTGACAATAACTCAATGTTCGAGTGCCAGTGTGTGGTTGAAACCCTAGTTGGTGGCCATTCAAAGGAAAGCTACGAAGCAGTTTTCTTCGCAGTGGTGCTGTTTCTTGTCGTTGTTTAATTTTACAATCTTGAATTTCATACTCTCATACACGCGAAAACAGTGCACAACAAACAACCAGACACTGCTTGTACATCCACTCCAGTCTTTTGTTGTGTCTTCGCTATTTGTTTTGACAAGCGTATGCGGGTAACTCAAAATTCTACGAGTAAACACACGAGTGTACGCATTCCTCACCTGAGTTTCGTATTGATTTGAAGAGCCTTGGCCAGAATACGGGCTCCTTCATCACCCATTTGATTTCCGCTGAAAAAAAGTAACGCAGACTTTACGATTATACCGCAAACAGCACTGCAGTGGTCGACATAATAAACAAGCCCACGCTAGTGTATACAAGTTTACAAGCACAAGAAAACTCTCCTTTTACACTTGACTGCATGTTTCCTTTGCAAACTTAATCCCTCTTATGGTAATGCGCAACGATCGTACATGATGTTATTATCGACGAAAGAGGACTGAACAAAAATACATTGCTTGGTGGACCAGCTGAAAGTTTTACCTGATGTCAAGTTCCTTCAAAGATTCGTTAGTCCCGAGAGCATCTAAGAGCGGGATAATGTCATGTTTCAGTCTGGATTCAGCTAAAGAGATGGATTCGATGTGCTGAAATAAAGAAAAAAAGGGGAAACCAAATTAGACGCGACAAAAGGAAGACCATTTTACAGATAAATTTGATTTTACTTACCGAGTTTTCTTCGGATATTAGCTGAACTAACGCTTCCATAACTGCAGACGAACTCCTACAAGAAAAAAAACAAGTTAATGATTAAATGTATGACTACCAAAAACGACTGCTGAGATTTAAACCGAGCAAACCAGCGTACCGTACACTGGCTGCACGATTTCGACAAAAATTGTTATTTCTTCTAAAATCGGAGTCAAAGTCCACTGAGATACAGACAAAAACTTCACCATCATGACGCGATGGTAAACAGTTTTGAAGGGGATGCTCTTAACTTGCAAGGTAACATTTAATCAGTCAGCCAATAGAGGTATCCATTTCAAAGTTGAGTGTCGTACAGAAAAATTTGAAAACGGAAGCTTTATTTCTACGACAAATCCTACCGTCCTCACTAATCCGTCACGAAAACGGAGCTTTTAGAAAACGCTCTTCACACCGGAAGAGTTTGAAAACGCAGACTTTGCGTTTTAATGTGGACGGAAAATACTTTACAGGAGTACAGTCACGGTATTTTGAGTTCTTCTAACCATCGACAAAATTACTTTCAAATTGAAGCAAACCTGAAAATAATACTTTACAAAGGTAGAAAAACACCAAAGAGATAGTAATAAACCATAAAGGAACAAGCACGGTTAAGGATGGAGAAGATTGAGGCGGATTGCAAACAAAGAAATTGAAAAATTTAGGCTACACTTTTCAAACCGTTCAACCGTGACTGTGCACGGAGCTTTTCAAAACGATGACGTCACGATAATCACGTGATTTCTCTGCCCGTGTTTTCCTAAAACACACGACTGATGATTTTTGGGATTTTTAATTCCTTCTGCAAAGTGTTTTCAGGGTGAAAGCAAAAGTTTTTGAATTTCTCCGGCACGTAGTGTGGACGGAAAACGTTTGATGCGTTTCAGAGTGAAAACAGAGTTTTCAGATCTCTGCAGCTCGCAGTGTGGACGAGTCCAAAAGTAAGAAACTAACATACTTCAAGTACATTGTATGCGGGTTCAGTAAACGTACCGCTGTCTCATATTCTGTCCAAGGTTCAAATACTTCAATGCTTTGTTCTTAGACATCTTTTCAAGTATTCTGATCAAGTCCATTTCAAATCCTGAAACCAGACACGCAACATTTTCGATTATTGGAGAACAACTGCCACTTATGTCCAGGACTAAACGCAAGTATTGTTTAATTAGTACTTCATATTTGGCAGGGTTATTTGACATTTTCACATTACTTCATATTTGACAGAATTGTGTGTGTTTTGCTGACTTTTTACCAATAAGGACACTTTGTGATGCTTATCATAAGGAATTTGAATCTCATTAGCGTTCAATCCTGGACATAAATGACAAATGAACGGAAACAAGCTCTTCACCTCTGAAGAGTTTCCTGCTAAATAAGACACAAATCTAATACCACTCACCATTATCACTAAGATTTAGCCTGCTCACACATTTCAGGCTGGAGATACTTTCAGCAATAGCTTTGGCTCCTTGACTTCTGAGCTGCAAGGTTATTCAAATTTATATTCAGTGGAACTCTCATTCAAATTGATCAACATGTTTTTGTCTCCACCACAAGTTAAGCCATTATCTTGAACTGCACAACCAGAATTACTTGGCATCAGACTCCCACACAAACACAATTTTCAAGACTTTCACTACCTTCTCAAAATAATAAAAAACCGAACAGGAAATAATGAAATCACTGATACTCCATCACCTTGCAGGCAGACATTGAATTATCCTCTATGGCTTTTTTACTGAGTCTAAAATTATTGACCACTGAAAACTCTCTTAGAAACCAATGCCTTTTTTTGCACAGGTTGAGCTCTCTGGCTCACATAATGTAAAACTACCAAAAAGAAAGTAATCAACAACAATGAAGGAAATCCATCAACTCAGAATTAAATTAAATTTCTGACACTTCAAATTGCACGGAAGCATAAATGAAAAGATTTTTTTTATCAGTCAGCATCACTAACTTCAGCCAGATTTGCACAGCCACACTCACCTCATTGTTGCTGATGTTGAGTTCAACATCAGTGAGAACGCTATTTTCACGTAATCCTTCGAGGATTGCTCTGAAAAACAAATCAAAAATCGATCATACAAAAATAAAGTTGAGCCCCGCTATAATTTTTGAACTCGCGGGGGATTTAAAAGGTAGTTCGAAATAGCGGGAGTTCAAAGTAGCTGACGGTAATTGACGGAAGGGTAAATCCAAAGGAAACGGTACTAAGCTCGAAATAATACAGAATTCGAACAACTGAGTTCGAATTAGCGGCGTTCAACCGTCGCGGTCTAGGTTGCAGTTTTACATAACGATTACTTGTAAAAGTGCAATAAAAACAAACACCCTTCTCAAACAGCCAGACACATTCAGTTCAGCAGACAATCAACGACAATAATCATCACCACACGTTGCCTACAACCACGATACAACATCACAAAACGCTCAAGAACATTCACAATCCCTTCAAGAGTCCGAGTGGTAACAACAACACCACTGACTGAGCACCCAAACAACTTGCACAGGCGTCTTAATCTCCCGATTCGAGAAAATCGATCACATGTTAATGACTTATGTACAAATGTACACGTATCGAGTGTGACGTAACCATCTAAAGTTTGCGGTGTTGTGTTACACTTTATCCCGTTGAGAATTCAGCGCTCAGAAAGGCATTGTATGAAATTTAAAACAACAGAGGATAAAAACGCGTAACAAAGGTAAAAATGCGCAACAAAATAAAACGTTAGTTTTTTTTCTAATATCTTTAAGAGCGCTCAAATTCTAACCCCACACACTTTTGGACGTCACGTTCCACTCGATAGGCGTACATGGATATCATTCGTAGTTGATCAATTCCTCGAATCGTGAGTTCAGGACGCTACTATGACAATTACTTTCGGAACACCCTAACACCCATGTGGCCACCAGATGTAACTACAACAACATTCCCCGCAACCAGCAGGCTGGTAACAGCAACCACAAGTTACCGTTACAATGGTCACACAACACTGCGCCGCACCTACGTACCACTATTACAGGACAAAAATAGACACCAATGAAATAATGAAATAATGTTAAATGTACTCACCTGATCGCATCAGCATGCAACTTGCAGTCGGATACATCTAAAAATTTAAGAGCTTGGGAACTGCTAAAAAACTAAGTAAGGAAGAAAAAAATACGTTAACCTATAAATAAAGTTCTAATGACAACAAAACGGATCATGTACAACGTAAAAAATATATTGGTGTGAATGAACAAAAGCGCAGGTAAAGTGTGCACTTTACAATGTCACACTGATCTCACCTGTTTAAATGACGGCGGGACAATTGCATCTTTTGTTTTCCTGAACATGACGAACGTAATTTCATGAATTAAAAGTTCTATACATGAATGTATACGATCAAGTACTCATATTGAGTCTTAACTGCCAGCGGAGCGGCAGATTGTATTCCAGGGGCCCGTTTCTCGAAGGGCCTGAAATGTTTTCACACCCGGAAAGCCGTAGCAAAATTTCACACTTTATGATTACAGAGCTGTTTTATTCACATATTCTTAATATGAACAGAGGTTCCCTTCATACAAGAAGTTTCAGGCGAATACACCTTTCTGATTTTAGATAACGATTAACTAAAAACAGCTTTGCAGGCCCAAAACGTCTTTGGGGCTTTCAAGAAACGGGCCCCTGGACTATCACAGAAATAGGCCCTTTGCACGATCCAGTCAGATGTACGGAATAAATTATGCTAAGATGCAAATAACGCAATGGGACTTCCAAAACAAAGAAACTCTTACCAGTCCAGCCCGACTTTCCTTAGTTTAAGTCCCACTGCGTTATTTGCATCCCAGCATAATTTATCCCGTACCATGTGACCGGATCGTGCAAAGGGCGTATCTACAGACACATACTTTTGTCTGAGTGTAAAAACTTTGCGTATCCAACTAAAAAATTAACATGTACAAAACTTGATCTTCTTACTTTGTGGTAAAACTGTTTCCAGCAAGGTGAATAGATGCTAGCTGCTGAGCACAACCTCGAATAAGAGCACCAAATAACTAAAAAAAAATAACATATTCCACAGTTAATTTAACTTAAAATTCTTCTCAATCTTTCTTTTTTCCTCTCTTCTGAAATGTTACAATTTAACTCTCTTTCAATGTTAAAGTATGGCAACAAGATAATAAATTATTAAGTAATATGAATTGTAAACAATTTGTTACCAAGTCAAGTGGACATTCAGTTGCCGAGAGATCCAGGTAGGTCAAACATGTTTGGCTTTGAAAAGAAATCACAAAGACCCTAGGAAAAATAGCACTTTTTACTTAGAGTCCAAGAAAACACAAAATGAATGTCTGTGACCATCAATTACTGCACCAGAAATAAAAATAACAAACAAACACATTCATGAATACACTAAATGAAGCAACCTCGTTCCCAGGGTCTCTCATCTTACTGCCCCCTGGAGCGAGTGAGGAGAGACTTGTTCAGTAAATGGATGTCATCATCATTGTCATCAGCATTTATATTTCTTTTCAATTAATGACAGGGCCTTAATACTTTTTTTTTTCAACAGGATAAAATTTAAATATACATTTATGTACATTATGTAGAGCTCTATACATGTACACACAGTCTCCTTGACAGCAACCCCTCTCCACAAAAGACTACAAAACAGTTGTGTTTTTGTATTTTGTTAAGCACTGCAAGCATTGATCATCACATGAGAAACAGCCATGCCTGCTTCGCAGTCCTACTCAATGTTTTAACATTCGTTCTGAAGCCTTTCTTCAGAGACTGCGAGAGTTCGCAAAAACTAGCTAGGAGAGTCAATGTTTTGTAGTCTAAAAAAAAACCAGAACATACAGTAATCAGGTGATCTTTAAAAAGTAGGTTTGGGGATATAATTTTCCCTGCTCAGATGATTTTCTTTATGTCTTTAACTGAGACTATCAAAAGGAAATTTTTCAAGTTTATCCCCTGGAAATAACTTACAGCAATTCCATCTCCTTTGAAAGGATTTTTGCTAAGGTCCAGTCTGAAAGAAAAAGTTACAATTGCAAATAAAGGACCATTCTCACCATTCAGTTTTTGACTGGCTAATTATTAGTGATAACTATTAGATTACCTTTTATCAATGGTATCAATCACATATTTAAGACTTCAAAAACTAGTAGTAATGAGTTTTGGTAGCTTTGGTATGCAGAAAAATCAAAAATTCTAGGTGAAAGGTCAGACGAACTGCAGCACCTGGCCCTCCAGGTTGGGGGTTGGGCAAAGGGCCAATAACTCTTCCCTGTAAAACAATTCATACTACAGGAAACCGCAGCGGCCTTATGCGCAACAGAGCGCGAAGAGGATAGGTGAGGTGAGGTGATTAGATTACCATTTATCAATGGTATCAATCACATACTTAAGTCTTGAAAAACTAGTAGTAATGAGTTTTGGTAGCTTTGGTATGCAGAAAAATAAAATATTCTAGGAACAGCACTTTGTGCCTGAGCTGTTGCATGTGGGTAGGCATGAAATTGGCCTCGGGACCTTCAGCAACAACGAAAACAAATGAATTGATTGCAAAGCACAAGCATACAAGAGGGTTTGTTCTCTCTTATACATGCATTACATAGTATCAGTTATAAACTGTCTGTAAAAAAAACACAGACTATAGTTGGTATGCTGTATTTGGTCTGCAGTCCACATTTTATACCCGAGTCTGTGTTTTTATATCCAGTCTGTAATGCTAAGTCCACATTCATTCCACATTCTTTATGTTCCAAAATTAGGACAACTATTCTGTTTACGAACACAACTTTGAATTGCCTTGGATTTGGGGGGACTGAGCTACAGGGCAATTTCATCACCAAAACAATTAAACAGAGGACTTGGGGGTGTACCAAAGCAATCCTGTAGGAGTTGAAGTCTTTCCCATGTACTACAAACATTGGGTTTATGTTTCATAATTTGTGCACAGAAATCTATGTCAGCTAAGTGAAACTACACATTTCCTCCTTTGATTTATACAGCAGAAAGCAGCATTGGTTTTGGCCGAAGAGGAGAGAGTACACTGCATGCAGCCAAACTGGTTTTTTTTTAGACTACAAAACATTGACTCTCCTAGCTAGTTTTTGCGAACTCTCGCAGTCTCTGAAGAAAGGCTTCAGAACGAATGTTAAAACATTGAGTAGGACTGCGAAGCAGGCATGGCTGTTTCTCATGTGATGATCAATGCTTGCAGTGCTTAACAAAATACAAAAACACAACTGTTTTGTAGTCTTTTGTGGAGAGGGGTTGCTGTCAAGGAGACTGTGTGTACATGTATAGAGCTCTACATAATGTACATAAATGTATATTTAAATTTTATCCTGTTGAAAAAAAAAAGTATTAAGGCCCTGTCATTAATTGAAAAGAAATATAAATGCTGATGACAATGATGATGACATCCATTTACTGAACAAGTCTCTCCTCACTCGCTCCAGGGGGCAGTAAGATGAGAGACCCTGGGAACGAGGTTGCTTCATTTAGTGTATTCATGAATGTGTTTGTTTGTTATTTTTATTTCTGGTGCAGTAATTGATGGTCACAGACATTCATTTTGTGTTTTCTTGGACTCTAAGTAAAAAGTGCTATTTTTCCTAGGGTCTTTGTGATTTCTTTTCAAAGCCAAACATGTTGACCTACCTGGATCTCTCGGCAACTGAATGTCCACTTGACTTGGTAACAAATTGTTTACAATTCATATTACTTAATAATTTATTATCTTGTTGCCATACTTTAACATTGAAAGAGAGTTAAATTGTAACATTTCAGAAGAGAGGAAAAAAGAAAGATTGAGAAGAATTTTAAGTTAAATTAACTGTGGAATATGTTATTTTTTTTTAGTTATTTGGTGCTCTTATTCGAGGTTGTGCTCAGCAGCTAGCATCTATTCACCTTGCTGGAAACAGTTTTACCACAAAGTAAGAAGATCAAGTTTTGTACATGTTAATTTTTTAGTTGGATACGCAAAGTTTTTACACTCAGACAAAAGTATGTGTCTGTAGATACGCCCTTTGCACGATCCGGTCACATGGTACGGGATAAATTATGCTGGGATGCAAATAACGCAGTGGGACTTAAACTAAGGAAAGTCGGGCTGGACTGGTAAGAGTTTCTTTGTTTTGGAAGTCCCATTGCGTTATTTGCATCTTAGCATAATTTATTCCGTACATCTGACTGGATCGTGCAAAGGGCCTATTTCTGTGATAGTCCAGGGGCCCGTTTCTTGAAAGCCCCAAAGACGTTTTGGGCCTGCAAAGCTGTTTTTAGTTAATCGTTATCTAAAATCAGAAAGGTGTATTCGCCTGAAACTTCTTGTATGAAGGGAACCTCTGTTCATATTAAGAATATGTGAATAAAACAGCTCTGTAATCATAAAGTGTGAAATTTTGCTACGGCTTTCCGGGTGTGAAAACATTTCAGGCCCTTCGAGAAACGGGCCCCTGGAATACAATCTGCCGCTCCGCTGGCAGTTAAGACTCAATATGAGTACTTGATCGTATACATTCATGTATAGAACTTTTAATTCATGAAATTACGTTCGTCATGTTCAGGAAAACAAAAGATGCAATTGTCCCGCCGTCATTTAAACAGGTGAGATCAGTGTGACATTGTAAAGTGCACACTTTACCTGCGCTTTTGTTCATTCACACCAATATATTTTTTACGTTGTACATGATCCGTTTTGTTGTCATTAGAACTTTATTTATAGGTTAACGTATTTTTTTCTTCCTTACTTAGTTTTTTAGCAGTTCCCAAGCTCTTAAATTTTTAGATGTATCCGACTGCAAGTTGCATGCTGATGCGATCAGGTGAGTACATTTAACATTATTTCATTATTTCATTGGTGTCTATTTTTGTCCTGTAATAGTGGTACGTAGGTGCGGCGCAGTGTTGTGTGACCATTGTAACGGTAACTTGTGGTTGCTGTTACCAGCCTGCTGGTTGCGGGGAATGTTGTTGTAGTTACATCTGGTGGCCACATGGGTGTTAGGGTGTTCCGAAAGTAATTGTCATAGTAGCGTCCTGAACTCACGATTCGAGGAATTGATCAACTACGAATGATATCCATGTACGCCTATCGAGTGGAACGTGACGTCCAAAAGTGTGTGGGGTTAGAATTTGAGCGCTCTTAAAGATATTAGAAAAAAAACTAACGTTTTATTTTGTTGCGCATTTTTACCTTTGTTACGCGTTTTTATCCTCTGTTGTTTTAAATTTCATACAATGCCTTTCTGAGCGCTGAAATTCTCAACGGGATAAAGTGTAACACAACACCGCAAACTTTAGATGGTTACGTCACACTCGATACGTGTACATTTGTACATAAGTCATTAACATGTGATCGATTTCTCGAATCGGGAGATTAAGACGCCTGTGCAAGTTGTTTGGGTGCTCAGTCAGTGGTGTTGTTGTTACCACTCGGACTCTTGAAGGGATTGTGAATGTTCTTGAGCGTTTTGTGATGTTGTATCGTGGTTGTAGGCAACGTGTGGTGATGATTATTGTCGTTGATTGTCTGCTGAACTGAATGTGTCTGGCTGTTTGAGAAGGGTGTTTGTTTTTATTGCACTTTTACAAGTAATCGTTATGTAAAACTGCAACCTAGACCGCGACGGTTGAACGCCGCTAATTCGAACTCAGTTGTTCGAATTCTGTATTATTTCGAGCTTAGTACCGTTTCCTTTGGATTTACCCTTCCGTCAATTACCGTCAGCTACTTTGAACTCCCGCTATTTCGAACTACCTTTTAAATCCCCCGCGAGTTCAAAAATTATAGCGGGGCTCAACTTTATTTTTGTATGATCGATTTTTGATTTGTTTTTCAGAGCAATCCTCGAAGGATTACGTGAAAATAGCGTTCTCACTGATGTTGAACTCAACATCAGCAACAATGAGGTGAGTGTGGCTGTGCAAATCTGGCTGAAGTTAGTGATGCTGACTGATAAAAAAAATCTTTTCATTTATGCTTCCGTGCAATTTGAAGTGTCAGAAATTTAATTTAATTCTGAGTTGATGGATTTCCTTCATTGTTGTTGATTACTTTCTTTTTGGTAGTTTTACATTATGTGAGCCAGAGAGCTCAACCTGTGCAAAAAAAGGCATTGGTTTCTAAGAGAGTTTTCAGTGGTCAATAATTTTAGACTCAGTAAAAAAGCCATAGAGGATAATTCAATGTCTGCCTGCAAGGTGATGGAGTATCAGTGATTTCATTATTTCCTGTTCGGTTTTTTATTATTTTGAGAAGGTAGTGAAAGTCTTGAAAATTGTGTTTGTGTGGGAGTCTGATGCCAAGTAATTCTGGTTGTGCAGTTCAAGATAATGGCTTAACTTGTGGTGGAGACAAAAACATGTTGATCAATTTGAATGAGAGTTCCACTGAATATAAATTTGAATAACCTTGCAGCTCAGAAGTCAAGGAGCCAAAGCTATTGCTGAAAGTATCTCCAGCCTGAAATGTGTGAGCAGGCTAAATCTTAGTGATAATGGTGAGTGGTATTAGATTTGTGTCTTATTTAGCAGGAAACTCTTCAGAGGTGAAGAGCTTGTTTCCGTTCATTTGTCATTTATGTCCAGGATTGAACGCTAATGAGATTCAAATTCCTTATGATAAGCATCACAAAGTGTCCTTATTGGTAAAAAGTCAGCAAAACACACACAATTCTGTCAAATATGAAGTAATGTGAAAATGTCAAATAACCCTGCCAAATATGAAGTACTAATTAAACAATACTTGCGTTTAGTCCTGGACATAAGTGGCAGTTGTTCTCCAATAATCGAAAATGTTGCGTGTCTGGTTTCAGGATTTGAAATGGACTTGATCAGAATACTTGAAAAGATGTCTAAGAACAAAGCATTGAAGTATTTGAACCTTGGACAGAATATGAGACAGCGGTACGTTTACTGAACCCGCATACAATGTACTTGAAGTATGTTAGTTTCTTACTTTTGGACTCGTCCACACTGCGAGCTGCAGAGATCTGAAAACTCTGTTTTCACTCTGAAACGCATCAAACGTTTTCCGTCCACACTACGTGCCGGAGAAATTCAAAAACTTTTGCTTTCACCCTGAAAACACTTTGCAGAAGGAATTAAAAATCCCAAAAATCATCAGTCGTGTGTTTTAGGAAAACACGGGCAGAGAAATCACGTGATTATCGTGACGTCATCGTTTTGAAAAGCTCCGTGCACAGTCACGGTTGAACGGTTTGAAAAGTGTAGCCTAAATTTTTCAATTTCTTTGTTTGCAATCCGCCTCAATCTTCTCCATCCTTAACCGTGCTTGTTCCTTTATGGTTTATTACTATCTCTTTGGTGTTTTTCTACCTTTGTAAAGTATTATTTTCAGGTTTGCTTCAATTTGAAAGTAATTTTGTCGATGGTTAGAAGAACTCAAAATACCGTGACTGTACTCCTGTAAAGTATTTTCCGTCCACATTAAAACGCAAAGTCTGCGTTTTCAAACTCTTCCGGTGTGAAGAGCGTTTTCTAAAAGCTCCGTTTTCGTGACGGATTAGTGAGGACGGTAGGATTTGTCGTAGAAATAAAGCTTCCGTTTTCAAATTTTTCTGTACGACACTCAACTTTGAAATGGATACCTCTATTGGCTGACTGATTAAATGTTACCTTGCAAGTTAAGAGCATCCCCTTCAAAACTGTTTACCATCGCGTCATGATGGTGAAGTTTTTGTCTGTATCTCAGTGGACTTTGACTCCGATTTTAGAAGAAATAACAATTTTTGTCGAAATCGTGCAGCCAGTGTACGGTACGCTGGTTTGCTCGGTTTAAATCTCAGCAGTCGTTTTTGGTAGTCATACATTTAATCATTAACTTGTTTTTTTTCTTGTAGGAGTTCGTCTGCAGTTATGGAAGCGTTAGTTCAGCTAATATCCGAAGAAAACTCGGTAAGTAAAATCAAATTTATCTGTAAAATGGTCTTCCTTTTGTCGCGTCTAATTTGGTTTCCCCTTTTTTTCTTTATTTCAGCACATCGAATCCATCTCTTTAGCTGAATCCAGACTGAAACATGACATTATCCCGCTCTTAGATGCTCTCGGGACTAACGAATCTTTGAAGGAACTTGACATCAGGTAAAACTTTCAGCTGGTCCACCAAGCAATGTATTTTTGTTCAGTCCTCTTTCGTCGATAATAACATCATGTACGATCGTTGCGCATTACCATAAGAGGGATTAAGTTTGCAAAGGAAACATGCAGTCAAGTGTAAAAGGAGAGTTTTCTTGTGCTTGTAAACTTGTATACACTAGCGTGGGCTTGTTTATTATGTCGACCACTGCAGTGCTGTTTGCGGTATAATCGTAAAGTCTGCGTTACTTTTTTTCAGCGGAAATCAAATGGGTGATGAAGGAGCCCGTATTCTGGCCAAGGCTCTTCAAATCAATACGAAACTCAGGTGAGGAATGCGTACACTCGTGTGTTTACTCGTAGAATTTTGAGTTACCCGCATACGCTTGTCAAAACAAATAGCGAAGACACAACAAAAGACTGGAGTGGATGTACAAGCAGTGTCTGGTTGTTTGTTGTGCACTGTTTTCGCGTGTATGAGAGTATGAAATTCAAGATTGTAAAATTAAACAACGACAAGAAACAGCACCACTGCGAAGAAAACTGCTTCGTAGCTTTCCTTTGAATGGCCACCAACTAGGGTTTCAACCACACACTGGCACTCGAACATTGAGTTATTGTCAGTGATAACCACTTGAACAGGAAAGTAAGAAAGCTTGTGAATATTTAGGACTCTAGATTGGGACAAGAACGGGACAACTTATAGAGGATTTGCAGACATCGCCGCAGCCCTGGAATGGTGAGCTTTACTTCTCTTGTGACATTTTGTGTCTTGTAATCGTGCATATATCGTACTGTTTACCGTACAGTTGTAACTTTCAAGACTGGCTTTGTTTCTTGTAGTAACCATACGCTACTGTCCATGCCAATGCCTCTACACGATGCTGCACAGTCGCTCAAACCACAAACAGAGCAGCACTTAAGAAAGGTCAGTGCTAAATTATCACCTTCTGTTATGCTTCCTTGGTTTTTACCGAAATAATTCCAGATTTTTTGCTAGCGGTTCGGCTGTATATTTACTCACAATGTAATGAATTTTCGTGTCTTGGTTTCGCGTTTATGCATAAATAAGAGAGGCAATTCTTGGGAAGGTACGTCGATTGAAAGGCAATGTGGTATACCCCAATATTCAAATGGTATTATAAAATTTGCTTTGCATGTCATTTGGTTTGTTAATCGAATTGCTATTGACGTTCAGTGCTTTATTTCAGATTGAACAGTTGTTACTCAGGAATCAATCACCTCACAAAGTGGTGACAGAACAGGCGTACAGATTGCAACAGGGTTTGCTGCTCACATCCACACAGCAACAGGTACGAGTGGAGCTATTTCTTTGCACTTTCGTTTCATTACAGTCGCGAAACAGGCATCTTTTACCTTATCAAAATCCTGACCTGATGTTTTCATCTGGGTTTCCTTTCAAGACGTTCCACATAAAGGGTCATTTCTTGGTCAGTCTTACCCTAAGTTGTCAACAAACCACTAAAACGTAAACATTTGGCAAGTAACAAACGCGAGGTGAAACGGAGACAGTCTAGACCGTTAAGATCAACTCTCAGGCTGCACTGGAGCCCATAAGCAGCGTGCAGTTTTCAAGCTACTGCATATAACTGCTGCAATGCGTCTCATTTATTCCTTCAGTTAGAATATAGCAGTTCCTATCTTGTCTTGGTTACATTGTATTTTGGTTTCGTGGGATTTTGAAGGGTTTCAAGTTTTTAAGAATGCGTGACTCCACAATGTGGCAGAACTAGGAGAGGACAATATTCGAGTTTTGTATCCATGACATGTAAATACCCCATTTTCGAATTGCTTTTTCCCTCTGTGTCAGAGCGAGGCCTCTCGCGAGTAGGTAGAATTCCAACCTTTATGTTCATTTTCATGCAAATCAAACGCATTTTTTACGTGAAAGGTTTCCCAGTGCTTCAGGGGCAAAAGGCACCTCGGAAATCGACCACTGAAAAAGCTTCCTTCCCTTTTATAGCGGAACTTCTTTAAAAAAAATGGAATCGTGTTTGGAGCGTTTCGCGTGACTAGTTCTATCTTTATCTACGGAAAAAGGTTCAGGAAAGGTGGAGGTTCATATCCATCCTTTTACAGTAGAACAAACTATGTTGTACACCATACGTTAATGACCGTTACATTGCTCTTTTAGATGGTGGATCGCCTGGTGGTTCAGTTACAGGACCTTATGAGTGCGCTCCGACCCTGCAGGGACCCTGATGTAAAGACCGAGATCAGAACTGCTAAACACTATATACAGGATGCAGACAAGCTCAAACAGGTTTGGACAGCTCAGCATTTGAACAGTTAACGCTTTATTTTGCGTACGGTGACCTATGGAGATATCAACGTGTTTTTGCAACATGCTTGTGGCAGCAACCCAACCCAAGTATTGTAGCGATTAAAGCCACCCTCTACAAAAAACGTTTTAACCATTGTCATACCAGTTTATTACTTGCAACAGAATTGCGAGACCAGTTACTCAAACTACTTAGAGTAACAGCGTCTTCAGTAGCTGTTTCACGCTCAAAGCTAGTATTTAATTTTGTCTTGTTTCATTTCATTTCATTACATTGTATTTCAAGTTAGAGTCTTTTGATACTTCCAACAATTTCACGGATTTCTTGAACAATTCAACAGTCATACTTACCCTAAAATGTGTTCCAACAGCTGCTGCTGAAGTTCCATTTGTGTACAAATGACAGCGACATCGAGGCCCGATTTGCTGAGCTTGCTAGCGACTTTTATAAAGCAGCTGAGGATAAAATGAAGGTATTAAAGAAAACAATGTACTTGTTCCTATATATCGTCAGCATTTGCAGTCCGTCTGAGCAACGTCGCAAATTTCCGAGTTCTTAAAGTTACTTGCATGAATTGCTGGATGACCTGACTGATGATAGCTTGGGGCATGGTATGTGCGTCAGCGTTATGTGGACTGGTCCCACTCCTATGATGTTAAATACCCCTTTAAATTATTTAAACGGGTGCAATCAGGCAATACAAGCAGCATGTAGGTTTTATTAACAGGCCTAACAGGCCACTTTTAACATATTAAAATTCAGCTTGATAGTGAGGCCAAGAGGACACAAACAAAAGAAATGAATAAACATGATCATTCAATTTCCTTTGTTAGTGTCCCTAAGCCTCACTGCCTTGCTGAATTTTCATTTAGAAAACAGTCCTAAGAAAGCACGCGCGCTGATTGGTTAAAAATCGTGTTTGTATAACTCGATGGAGACACAGAACTAGCGCGCGCTGTTGACGTAGTGATGGCGAAAAGCAAAGAGAATTTACATTTTGATATCCAAAGTTAACAAGTTGTTTTCCTTTGTCTCGTCGTGGTGTTTTCTAAAAGAAATAGAAAACATGTACTTCGTGTTTCTATCGAGTTATACAAACACTCGTGAAAGTTTGGGAGAACTCGAAAAAGCTGTGGAAACACTCGCCTGCGGCTCGTGTTCCCACAGCATTTCTCGTTCTCCCAAACTTCCATTCGTGTTTGTATGACTCGATAGAAACACCAATGAGCGACAAAAGTGTTGATATACTTGGCACTAAAATTCGATTTTTCTCCGTCTTGGAAACATTCCCCCCCTTTCGCCCACAACAATGTTGATTTTTCTATTTCTTCGATTGCACAGACCACAACGCCTACACAACATTGAATTGGGGGGCCGGGGGTATCAGAGATTTAGCGCTAGATGCAAATAAAATAGAACAAATGTTTAAGAATCGAAAATTGTCTTTTCCTAAAAGTGTCTCAACTACTTTTGTCGCCCATTGTCTGGGGTCTATTTATGCAAATTGTAGCGATTTCCTTTATATATCTAAGCTATAGCAACTGTATTTTTACAAAAGCGACCAAATGCGTGGTTCAGAGTGATTCCTGACTAAAGAAAAGGTGGGAAGTGTTTTTTTCTCACCGAAATTACGATACAAAGA
>JAHPZR010053944.1:15000-20989 GCA_019787425.1 Platygyra sinensis | reverse complement strand
GTTAATATGACTTTAGTTTTGTTTGACTGCTGGCTGTGGCAGAAGAATAAGCTACAGGTACTTTGAAATTTGTTTGTTTTTAGTGCTGAATTGTATTAGACTTTGTCGCCGATTTGAAGTAGTACGGGACTGCAGTAAATGATTCTCGTCTGAAATATAGAAACTTTTAAACTGTAATTGAATGATATAAAAAGAGATTATTCCAATTCTGAAACAAGATTATTGCAACAGAAGTAAACTATCGCGGAATTCCGAGCCAAATTTCCCGACACAAACTTTGTACGACTATAATTAATTTGTGAAATCATTTCTATTCTCTGCATTCAAGGGGACCTGTCATTAGAGCACCACTCGGCAAATCATTTACATTGTTGGGTTTCTTATAAAATATCTTTGCTTTTGAGCTTAATAGATAATCATATTATAATCGATTACCAAACGAAACGAAAATATATTCAAATGTGTTTCAAGTGAGTACTTTGAGTTTCAAATGGAGATTTGTGTCAAACCAAAACAAGACAAAGGAAACATCAATCGCTTGTTTTCAACTTCGGTGGCGCTTTCGATATCCAAAATATCTTCAAAGTTGTTTTTTTTGCAATTTTCGTGCCCGCAGCGGCTTCATCTGTGAAATTAGCAAAAACCACAGTTTATAGAAGGTCAAACAAACTAAAAATTGCCCTTTGGAAATATCGACGAAATGGAGTTAAATATTCTCTTGTTATCAGCGTTACTGTGGCTTTTCCGTGTAATTCTTTCGTCGCCAACTCGTTGCAGCTGTGATTTTAGTGAATACGTGTTATTGTTTTAGCAGTTGACTTAACGGTTTTCCTGTCTGCCGTCGGCGGGTTTTAAGTGTCAATACTCATTCAAGATCATAAAAGCTCATGGGTTATTCATTCGGTTTGTTACGTCGGAATAGTCTGCGATTTGCTAGTCCTTGCTACTTACCGCGCAAACGCAGGATTTCCCGCCGCGCGTCCCACTCGTAACATATGTACCTTTGAAAAATCCGTGGGTTTTCTGACCTTATACCATTACATCACCAAGACAAAAAAAAAACAAAACTAAAAGATCAGAGTAGACAGATTTTCGATCAAAAAAGAGACTGCTCGCCTCACTAAGAGGAGAACACACAAGTTTCATGCGAATTATTTCGCATCTTGCTGCCGCAAATTAAAGGGCCCTAGTCAGCCACACCTTTGTTTTTGTTTACATGCGAGAATTTGGCTATTATATTTTATTCGGAGCCTGTCGAAACGAAGAAAAATCACTGTAGAGCTACTCAAGATAATTAAACTTACCTTCTGGAACACAGCTTACAGTAAAACAATAAGAATTCGCTTCACCATGCTATATCAATAATTTCGATGTCATCGAAAATGGCGGAGGCTGACTAGGGTCATTTAACATGCTCGTACTACGGGTAAATCTCCAGAGGCTTGATAGTAATGGTATGATGTCAGTTAGTGATGATGTCTGAGAACGGCCTGTAATAATTATTGACCTCAGTGTCGATGAAAGTGGTGGAATTTTATCCCGTCGCAAAAAAATCGCTGTGCGACGAACGGTTTTCTCTATTCGATTGCTTTGAGTAGTTCTTGCTGATCACTCCCAAGATAGCCAATCAGCGTGCGCGAAAAGTATTATTCACTTGTTTGGATTCTTGTGTGGTACCAAGAGGATGTCACCTGACCGTGCGGGGGTACGAATTTTATCTTGGAGTCGAGTGGTGATAGTATCTCTCGCGAGTGAGGGTAGCGGACGAGTGACAGATACCGTCAGGAAGAGAACCTACATGTAGTAGCGAACATGGGAATATATTACAACATTACCAAACTTGAAATCTTGAGGCTAACATTTTTAAAATTAGTTAAGTTTAATGTTCTTTATTTGCGCCTTTGGCTGTAAAGTGGTTTTCAATCGTTCTTCGAAAGGAAATGTAAGACATTTCCTTTGGTTTTGCCTTTTCGTAGAGGCGGCTAAAATTCCCGGGGGGGGGGTACTCCCTTATTTGGGCTATACGGGGACGTGCCGCTAGATTTGACCTCGCTGTCCTAAACAGGGTATACAATTCGACTTGCTTCTGTCCTAAACAGGGTATGGTATTACGGTATTAAAGAGACTTTAACCCAGTCTGCGAGCAGTCTCTTTCTTTTCTTGGCCTGCGATCCGGAGCCTGCGAGAAGTTGAAAGAGCGTGCGATCGAGCGACAGAAAAGCGACGCATTTTTTTCCTGATTTGCGCAATATCAACTGAGTAAACCGACATATGGTAGGTCTAGTTTCTTTGTCTTGGATAACGCGATGAAAGAAAGATGTTACTGTGTCGTGCAGACATGAGGGATCCCGCTGGGATATATATCGTGTAGGGATATTTTTCTCTGTAAAAGTTCCATTAGTGCTTTTATCAAAATAAAATTAACCTCAAAAATAAGTTCCTCTTATTCATTATAAAAAAAATTGAAGAAATCATACCTCTTTGATTTGCTATTAAAAAGATCGCCCCGCTATAGATGCAATGACGACATTTTGCCCGCTAATTTAGAGCTTTTAAAATGCTTGACGGCTTTTTGTTTAGTTAGAGACGCAACAACTTGGTTTTAGACGCGTCGAGCATGATTTCTTTAATTTGAATGACTTATTAAACAGTGTAAATTCCTGTAAAACCAGCGAGTGTGCATTTTGTCGCTTGTCCTAAACAGGGTCTTAAAATGGAGGTTGCTGTCCTACACAGGGTAGGGTTTTCAGCGTATTTTTGTCCTAAACAGGGTCAGGATTTTAAACCCTCGGCGGCACCCCTGTACCCAAACATTGGTCAAGTACCCCCCCCCCCCCCCGGGCTAAAATTAAACATTCTTTCACGTACTCATGCCAAAATTCGAACGCTGCTTGCTTGTTCGACACGCCGAAAACTTTTCTTCGATCATGGCAAAGTTTGATCCTCCTGTGGCTGAGGAAATTTGCTCATGTTTCCATATTTTACTTTTCAGTGGGTGACGCCCATCATAGTATCATGGACAGAAATTAAGGTGGGAAAGTTGCGGCAACCGAAATGTCATGTTCTTTTGTCGCGAGAGATAAGTGCAAGCTGTCACGTCGGCCCACTTCTTAGATTAAAAAAGAGCGAAAACTCGCACAGGAAATTGAATGAAATCAAGCGTTCAGTAATTCTATCAGTTTTTCGAAAGTATTTTGTAAACTGCTCTACTGTATAGGAACGGTTCGTGTTTTCAGGCGTTGAGATCTAAGAAATGTGAATTATCTTCTCTGAAAACAAGATACCGCCAGTTTATTTTAATTTACTTATTCCTGATAGGCAACGATTGTTAATCAAGGAAAGCCGTTTGATATGATAACCTTTAGAACATTGCTGCGAACAAAAGGCCCAGAGGGAGGGGGGGGGGGGGTTCTCCCTTGTGTGGGCTATGGGGGTATGTGCAGCCCCAAAGGTTAGGGTTTTCAGCCGCTTAAGCCATGAATAGGGTATGTTTTTTTCACTCTAGCCTTGAATTGGGCACGTTCTTTAGAATAAGCTTTTCGTCATTATCGATAAGGCCATCCACCTTCACAAATTATGTTTACAGCAACGGCGCCAGGTATCGAATTTTAATAGGGTAAGGATTCGGGAAACGGACCGCACACCTCCACTCAATTTTTCTGGGAGTACCCCCGAGACAAAAGGATATATGCATGTGTATTTTGTTTCACAGCCAATGTACGTGACAGGCAAATTTCCTTTTGCACACGGCAGTAAATCGTGAGTGGATTAGCCTGGTTTTGAGTTCGGTGCCAGAAATTTGCTTTTGATAACAGCTATTTCCTTGTTTTCACCGCGGCGGGGTTTCCGCTGGAAAACTTGTCGGAAGTCAGAGCAAATGTGGTGCGTGTATATAGTAATCATGATAAGCTGGCTCTGTTAGAGAGGAAATTCGTCGATGTAGTTAAATGATCGAGAGAAAAATTTTAAATGAGAGTAAGCACGCCAGTAAAAAGCTTATCATTTTCCAATTTGACATTTTCCCTGCGACGAGTTGGTTGTCAGTTTCAACACATAGTGCTTTGTAGATGATTGCAACTGAGTGAACCAACACAACAGTCGCAAACTAAAACACGAAATAAAAGCGCGGGAAATGTCGGTCACCTTTTGCACGTGACATGATTAGTTACAAAACCTGAACTGTTGAATTCTAGTCATTCTACTGAGGCCTATGAACGCAGTGAGAGAGATCGTTATAAGGGAAGGTACGTTTTTAATTGGGGGGGTGGGCCGGGGTATTTCAGAAATTTTTTGCGAAAAAAGTCGTGGCCCTCCCTCTTCCCAGATTGGATTTATGTATGGCCCTTCACAAATACCTAAACAAAAGCATCTGACCCTCCCCCATCTCCTCCAAGAAAAAGTAACCGGAAGTGAAAATAACTGACCGGAAGTGGTGCTCACATAACCGCGTGGCAAGGGAGAAATGGTCAACTATGTAAATTTTGCCAGAAGGATGAGACTACCAGCGCTCCATGCCGCTTCCAAATCTCAATCAATAATCAATCAATAATCTTTATTTATACACGATAAGTATTTAAAGCGACGCTTCGCTTGTGGGATCTACGACCATATCCCAACTATGGCAAGCTATTAAACTTCCATTATCTTTCTTGGAGTGCAAACCGCACCAATGGCCATGAACCGGACGACTTAATCAAGCCTCGAGCTCAGATTAAGCTATTGCTTTAGGAAAGTGAACTAGTCAGTGGGGGTAGTGAAGCTATTAGAAAGTTATCAGATAAATACATTGTCCCCAAAAAGCTTGTAGCAGAGTATGCTGAACACCTTGCCCAGATAAAAATACGCAAGGACAAGAGGAAAGAGGAGACTGACAGGAAGCGAACGGAACGGCTGAACCGGGAGTACAATGACATTAACTGGGTTGGACTGTACAACTCCGATAAGCTGTCGTCCTTGAGGGTGGACGGGCTATCCTTGTACTTTTCCCATCACAAGATCACCTTCAAAGGGAAAAAAGCTGAAAAGGTCGCATTGATCAAAGCGCACATTGGCATGTTGTTTTACGATTCCTGAATGGAGTGTCAACAACCTCGGCAGCTCCCGCTTAGAAATGTGCTGTAGCAAGTGACTTCATCACTTTCCGAGGTGGAAACTGACTCGAAAAGTGATGTAGTACATTGAGTTCTCAAGTAGTTCATGTAACGAATTATCACCGGAGACTGATTTTATACCAGAACCACACGCACAAACATTACCGCCGCAAAATATGGACGAAAACGGGCACGACAGAGACAATTACGTTAGTTGGGACAAGATAGCTTTTTGACATAATATTTTGACACCTGTATAAAATAATTTAGATTAATTTTGACTGGTAGCTTTGCTAGTATATGCAAGTTTTAGGTTTCTTTACACTTTGCCTGTTTGTTCACGAATAAAAGTCAACTAACCGACATGGAGTATTTTTTTCCTTGGCAAAAAAACCTATGACCCTCTCCTGGTTGCATATAAAACAGGTTTGACCCCCCCCCCCCCCCCCCCAATTTGTAAAATAATTACTAATGACCCTCCCCTCCGAAGCCCGGCCCACCCCCTCCAATTAAAAACGTACCTTCCCTAAGAAGACAATTTTTCAATGGAGTGTCCACTCCAGAGGGTTTGTCTAAAACGATATTACGAGAACGTGACCTTTAACTCGGAGAGATGTTTTAATTCTGAAGTAAACCTTATCTGACATCGCGTTGAAAGTTTGTTTTCTGTTGCTGTGTTCTTGCAATTGGGTCGTAAAGGGCTGAGCCATAAGCATATGTAACTATCATATTTACAGCCACGTTTCATCGGGGAACGATCGATATCATCGACCTTTCTTGTTTTCCAATTCCTATATTTAACCACCCCTTAATTTCATTTGATGAAAACTATTTTTAAAAATGATGCCAACGGTGACATCTGAGTTCGTCATCTGTTCTCGAGCGAAATACTTGCTGGC
>JAHPZR010053944.1:0-10000 GCA_019787425.1 Platygyra sinensis | reverse complement strand
GTGATGGTCAAATTGACTTTCGTCTATCCAATCGAAATCTGCTATAAAGGTGTTGACCTGAGTCCGCTTTTTATGTGTAGATTAAATCTAATCTTGTCAGACTTGATGGCGAAATTGGACGTTATCCCAGCTTACAGATTGGCCGAAAATTCCTTTCCCGCGCCAAAGGCTCGCCTGCCGGTATTGGAAGTTTCCTAAAGAGGAGCTATTAAGAAAGTATTCGCACAGCTGCAAATTCGAGAGTCAAGTGATACAGACGCGCGTTGAAATGTTTACCCCGGTCCATTACAAATTTCGTCAGAGCTGTCAACCTTTTTTCCGTAGTCGCATCGAACAATCTAAACCAATCAGGTTGAGATCTTTTCTTCAGCCCCCACCGAAGCGTGTCGGAATTGTTTTGCTATCTTTGACGTTTAAGTCAGTCGTCTGTGTTTGCTAGTCGCGTTGCGTGTTCATGTTTTTACAGCAGTCGTTTTGCGAGCGTGATCGCGCATCATCGCTAATTGGAGCTCATAATTGATGTGGTTTAGTTTACGTCTTTGCGATCATACCGTGCTTTTGGGCTCACAGAAGCTACCATGAGCTCAGGTAAAAACAGATGATTTCGAGTCTCGCGTTATTTCGTCGCTTGAGGCTTTCTGAGTGTCGCGAGGACAGCTGTGCTACGATCCCGGGTTTGCCTCTGTTCTGTGCGCAGCGGTGTATTTCAACTTGATGCCGTTCTCAATCAGATTATTGTCTTTCAGGGCTCAAGGGGAAACTTTTTGGTGGCGTCAAAGTCAAAAGGGCCCGCTCGTTTTCTGGCAGAGAAAAACAGAAATGGTCCGCGACGAAGGAACCAAAAGACGGTGAGTCCATTTAGAATCGGAAGTCTGCAGTTTAGAGTAATGACTTTCAGGAATTTTTCATTGTCTTTCATTTAATCATTTAGCGCTTTGGCTTCATTTCTATGGATTTATTTTCGGTAATTTCACGCGTTGTAGTCCATGGTTATTGTTGTGACTTTTTTCTCACTCGGTCAGTCGAGGTATCCGGTTGAATCACATTTACGAACGATTTTTACAACAATAAAGAAAAAAAAATTGATAACGCCCAAGCTTATGGAATACGCACACAGACTGTGCCGCGCGTTCTTTGACGGGTTTTAGCTGCCTCTGGAAGTGATCGGCGGCTTAGTTAAATCTTTTTTGGCTATTTAGATAAACGAAGGAATTCATCTCTCCGTCACGTACTCTCTGAATCTTTCCTAAGTCAATTTAAATATTGTTAAAGGTTACTCGTGTGTGTATTGTCTTGATCTTACCTGTGACTTGCGGTAAATGTAACAAAGCCGCGGTCAAGCTTAATGAACGGGTCCTTAAAATGCACAGCCAATTTTAGCAAATCTGTTTACTGGCAACGATTTTTCACATTCCTCCTGAATGAATTCTTTATTTTTAGCAAATTCAGCCGTTGTTCTTCAATTTTTAAGCACTGACAAGTCGTTTTGAAAGTGAGTTTGAACTGTGTTGTTTAGAACAGATCCACGCGCGTTTTGTTTATATATATTTGTCGTGTTTGTCTCGCGCGTGATCTTTGCATCTGTGGCTCTTCTAAGCGCATTGTCCTGTATCTAAACCGTCCTTACCGAGAAGCAGCTAAGCGCTTTAACTGAATGACCTTGCAGCTAAACAGTACGAGAGATACCGTAAACATGGCAGACAAAAAAACTGCTTGGAGGAGGTGCATGAACAATGGCTGCTCTTCTTGTGTTATTGTTCAGAGGACTGTATAAATCTCTAAGATAACACTGGTGACAATACAGTACAATAAATCTTTTCGTCTCTTTGACGTGGTCTCTGCTTGGCAGTGGCTTGTTTTAAAAGGAACATCTACACTCCCACTTACTTGTAAACCTGTCCGTGGGAGTGTAGAGACCGGTAGCTACGGAGACCGCGGGATGAGAAGAAAAAGCGAGGGAGGTATGACTCGAGTTTCCAGTAGCAATTGTTTTCCCTTTTAGGCTTAAGACAGCTGTTATTAAGCTGAGGGCTAGTCTTGACAGTTCTGTCCATTTATGGAGGGCTTTCGAAGTTTTTTTGACCCACTATTGAAGTAAAAGCCTGAAATGTGCAAGTGGTTCGTGCTAATTGGCTTTAATCTTTAACACCCCGTAAACGAGTTGTCAATTTCGTGTTGATTTCTGCGTCGCATCAGAAATGCATGTTTTTGTCCCACGGTAACTGGTGCGAGGGTTTTTATCAGATTAAGATATCAAAATTACAAAGAACCTGCCCACAAAGGTAGAGTACGTTTGTACCTTGTGTATACGGATATGCGATCGGTTGTTTGACCGCGTGAGTCCAACGTAAATATTGCCGCGTCAAAACGCGTTCACAGAACGGTTTCAAAAGTTGCGCGGCTGCAACGATCGCGTCGAGCCAGTGTCTAGCCGTAAGCGCTTTACAACATGGCTACCCAAACAGCGGAGTGATGTGGCAGTTTCCGAGTGATGGGAGATAGCCAGACCTTTCTCGTACGCTACACTAAAAGGCAAAAGTGTAAGTGGTTTCCAGTTTGAACTCTGGTAATTACTTCTAAGTTGACGAGAAACTGCATTCGCTGATTGTAGCAGATGTTTTGATGAGAGTACGCGGGGGCCGCTTGGCGCAATGTTTTCGTTCGCGGAGAGTATTAATCTTTCGGCTTCCGCGCCAAATTGATCACAGAAATTTTCGCTTTTAATTCATGTGGCTGTAATTAAAGCAATAGATCACTAGTATCCGTCGACAGATTTAACGTGGTGGATCTTAGTGGATACAGCCGCGGTGAAACGTCGGCTCTGCGATGAAATTTAATTTATAAGTACTTCTCGCCGATCGTTTGTAGCGTCGTTTTTAGACAACCACGCATTTAAACACAGGGAAATCATAGCAGAAATGTCAGTTCGCATTTTTTTTCTTATTATTTCATGGCTGTTTAACCGCTTGTAAACGGTTTTCCTTCCTTTCGTTCACCTAGTCATCGCGCCGTCACAATCGACTTTTGGCATAAGTTCTTCACACTGGCAGGTTTGGTAGCATAATTGATATTTACCTCGGTATAGAGAAATTTTCACCATGTAGTTTATTCACTGCTTCGGGAAACGTTCTAAATCGCGTGCGTTTTCTTCGTTTAACCACAGCACAAATCATAGACTTCGAATTTTTGATTGAAATTTAATCGGACAAGTTACATTTTCTGTGAAACCAGTATCTAACAAACAAATTTACATACGTTGTAAGACATGCGATAATTAAACTGCTGAAACGTATGCTCGTAAATTCACTCCGTAAGTTATCGAGAAGCTGAGAAGACCGCCATTTTTGTTGTTTCTGCACCACGCTGAGAGTAGAATTTTCATAACCCTTCCCGCACAACATGTCGTATACACGAATGTGCGTACGAATGTTTTGCCTTCATTGTCGAATTTTCCTGCAGCAGAATTCTATGTTAATCAAGGTTTCATCGAAAACAATGAAATCGCATTTTTCTGGGCTAGTTGAGAGAGGCACAGACCTTTGTTTAAAAGCGGTTATAAGCGAGAATGTAATTATAGTTCTACCAAAAAGTTTCGTTTTGGATGCTTGGTTACTCGATGAAGCGAATTTAATTTGACAACAAACTTACTGTATGTTCGTGTTCGCTTTTTTTTTTGTTTTATGATAATAAATGTCCCACTGTGGAATTTATACGCGGGTGGTTAGAATACAGCGCCCCATGTTACTGTGATCGCGAAAACATTCACAGATAAATTGAATTTATGTTACTCGAAAGCAATCGTCGCCTTCCAAAACTTATGTTTACTGTTTTCGACGAAATGCGTCAATTGAAATAGCTAGCTCGAGCCAAACCGCACGCTTCCATTAAGTTGCCAGTTTCGTGTTTGTTTTGAAATCTTAATTGAATTTTTGCTGCTTCCTTTGTGCTATAAAGATAAAGATCTTTTACAAAATTATAATAAAAAAGTACGTTGTTGGATAGCGATGGCATTTTAGTTTGTTCGAAAACTATTGGCAGTGTTAGCTTTGTCCTTTTCTGGAGACAATGTGGCATTAATTTATTTACAAGAGCCTTGCTATTAGGGATTGTGGTTTTTTTTTGTATATTGAACAATTTTGATTCTGCTTCCTTTCAAATTACTGATATCCTGTTGTTTTGCCGTGAACTAAACGTTTTCCGATGTACAATTAAGCTTTTTTGAGGAAATGATAAACGAAAATCCAGAAATTTGTTTACTTGTAGCATCCCTGTGTCCATGGTCACAAATTTCCTTGTATAGCTCTTAAAAGCATGTTGGAATGTCGCTGTTTGCAAACAGTGTTTATTATGTCTAGTATTTCAACTTTTTGTGATAATATATTGATATTTAATTTTTAATCAACAAAAGCCTTTTAGGAGTAAATATATACCAGTACATAGTTAAATCATGTATGCATGTCATCCTGTATTATAAATTGATATATTTTTTCTAAACAAGTTCTGTTCGATGCACTATGGCAGAAAATTATTTTGAAGAGATTTGTTACCTGTCTGGGTGGGAATTTATTTTAAATGCTCAACTAAACTTAAGTGGATTAGACAGACCTTTCACATTGGGGAGATTTAATTATTATATCTTCAGACTTGATATTTAAAAGAGCTTTGTATTCTGGTTAATTCTTTAAGCTTCTGATGATGTTTTTAGCCACTGTTTGACCTGCTCCTGGTTTAAAATAACTTTTTCTCATTGATATTGAGTTTCATTAGGTCAAGCATTCTTGCATGTTCTTGCTTTTTGTTCAGTAATTACATTCTTGACACTGAAGAAGTAGAAAATATTGAAGAAATACATCGCTCGGCATGGTGTTGCTCGAGTGAAGCTTTAGTTGTCATGGTGATCTGTTTCAGTGCAGTCCTATGTTACGACCATTTGCTTTCATCCATATTTTTCCTATTTATTTATTTGTTGATTGTTGATTACTTAATTTAACATTTCTAATACTTTTTTATTTCATTTATTTATTCTACTATTTGTTTGTTTGCTCAAAACAACAAAAATGCAATTCCTTCTTATCTCTGCATTTCTTCTGTTCTTGAATTCTACTCTGTGCTGTTACTTAAGAGAGATAAATGAGTATAATTATCATTTAAACTTATAATTATGGGGATCAGGTTCACTTTATCTTCCATTTCTTCCTTGGCAGTTAATTAATCATATTTAACTCATGAAATATAGTTTTACTTTTCTAAGTTGTCCATCATATACTCCTCACTATCATTGGAAGCGATTTATATGATGGAAGTGAAATATTGATCACGGGTAAAATAAGAGTTATAGTTGTGTTGACTTGCTACTTAATCATAGAAGGGAATGGTTTTTTTCTCTTTATGTCAGAAATATAGTTACCTTATCAACAGAATTTAATCTTAGTAAAATAGTCCAGTTGTATTGTTTTTATTGTGATGTGAACATGGATATTTCACATGTAACATTGACTTTTTAATAAATGTTTTTATAGTTGCATTTATTTAGCGAATTTATTAGTGATTGATCTCCAATTTTCATTCTTTAAATCATTGCCAGTACATTTAATCTGTTTTTAATTAACACATTGATCAAATGAATGTATAATGACAATGATTTCATTACAGTTTTAAAAGTGAAGACAATACATATTGGTTTTCACAGTCAAAAAACCGATTTGAACCAAATTTCTAAAGTGACATATGAGAAAACTTTCAAGATAGTCATACAAGGCAACCAAGATCATTCTCATTTTTCCGTGGTCAGACCCTTGAAGAAACCTCTGAATGGTCAGTGTTCCAGAATTGTTGAATTTGCCTGTGATGTACTCTATATTTATTTATCTGAACCTCTAAAAGTGAAAGTAAAACAAAAAAGAAAAACAAATTTTCCTAGACCAAAACTGCATTTGCTGGGAAAAGCTTCAGTTCATCATTATTGGCAATGCACAGCTTAAAATGTAAGTTAACTTTTATTAACTTCGCTCATGAAATGTGTCCCTTTGTTGTAATACTTTTTTTCTAAAATTTGGATATTATAGTTAGAGTTTAAATAAGAAGTCCTTTTCTGAATTCAAAAAATTATTATTCAGCTATAGACACTTTTATTTGTCAGTTTCTAGAAATTGTGAATATTTTTTTTAGCTTTTATTGTTGTATTCAATTTTTCAACTTATTCGTTCTATTTTGATTAATTTTAAAATCAAGCCACCATGTATAATTAATGAAATCTAAGTATGTAAATAGCTGTGTCATGGTCGTCAAGACAGACGGGAGCTTTAATATCTTCTTTCTGATGTCCTCACACAACAGCGTTCTCGATTCTGGTCTCTGTACCATGTAGAAAGAACAGAACTTACAGTAAACTATAAAGGGCTGAATAAGAATTATTTTTTTCCTTCCTATCAAATATCTAACTCAACCTATGCTCATTATGTTATTTGTGTATTTGGATATTTTACCATTCTTGGCCACCTGTGATGCTTTTTTGATTCTTTGAACATTCATCTATCCTTCAGTTCCTATAGGCAAATATACTTCAGTTATTGTTTCTCAGATAAAGATTCGAGTTGTTCAATGTCGCCACCTTATCTTGTGGGTCAGACATTGCAAAATTGTCTTGAGACGTAAACATTACTGTTTTGAAGACCCTACACTTCAATTTTCACCTAGCTGCCATGGATCCATATGGGAAGTAACAACCTTGAAAGATTTTCTTTCTAGCAAATCTTTCAAACCTTGTTTACAAAAATTTCTCAACAAATATTTTTGTTTCATTTGGTTATTGACCTTCTCAATCTTGTGATCTATATCTCTTAAATTGTACAAATGTCCGAATCAGAAATATTAACTGACATGGTGTCATTCTTTGCAGACACAGCTACCACTGTCAGTGATTCCGAGGCTAAAAACCATGCACGTCGGCCAAGAAGACGCACCACAGGAGGTTCACAGGTCGGAGAGGAGGTGGAAAAGGCAAAGAGATTACAAGGTCAGGGGAATTCCAGTGAACCTGATGCCCAATCCACGCAGACTCTTTCTCGCCAGCAGATCATTGCCATGGTGAAGAAACGGTTTGGTCTGAAACCAGGAGAAGAGAATGTTAACAAGCCAAATGGAATTCCAGATGAGGCACCGGTAAACTATTTTTCATTTATCTTGTTCCTATAGAAGGGTAATGATAGAAATATAGAAGTTAGTTGAAGAATAATGCTGTAGTAAAAATCATCAGTCTTGAAAATTGAGAACAATTCAGAGCTCTGGTCTTGTGTTGACAGAAACGACAAGTGTCAATGGATTTCTGCTTTTATAGTACTACGCAATGTGAGTGGTTTCAATGACCAGATTAAATTTAGCAAGTTTTGTATCATCTTTAAGTGCTGACTCTTCTGATTTGCTGGGAGTTAAATGTTTTTTCTTATTGCAGTCTGTAAAAGCAAACATTTTTGTAACTTTGAGTTCTGGATAGTCGTTTAAATGATAATTTTTCAAAAAGCCATGTAGATTTTTATTCCTGCACATATTTGTTAATTTTTTTCGGTGACACAAATCTCCAGGTCTTGAATAGTCTTTCATTATTAACACCATATATGGCTTGTATATGTTTGTTATTGAGTGGGATTAGGACTAAGCTGTTCTTGATTAAAATGCACTACTTTTGTCTCTCGAAAAACTAGTGTATGTAAATGTCTCAGTGTGGGTCTTCAAATATAATATGTTGTCACTTCAAGACTCTCCCTTAAAATTTTTGCTGCATACAAAAAGTTTCTCTCTCTTTTGTAATGGATTTAATGCATGTCATGTGCAGTGTCAGGGTATGTTTATACACACCATACTTCTATGTAGTAGGTAATCTCAGTGTATAAACTAGCATGCAAAATCTATAAGTGAAAAGCTTTTTCTTTCTTTAGACAGATCTTGTCAACATACATAGTCTGCTGCAAACAGTGAAACAAAAGATGCATCTGATAGTTAAGGGCTATTTGATTTTCCTTCCATCAAGCTGCTATATTTTTAAACCATTACTAACCTATCAAGCAAATTGCATTTCATAGTCTTGCCTGTTTCATGTTTAGTAAAAATCGACTTTGTGCAAGCTGGCCTTTGTGTTTTACATAGCAGTTTTGCCTTCCCAATATAATTTTTCTTTGGCTGTATGTAGATAGACAAATGTTATTTATCTTTGGAACACTCTTGAAGCTCTGTAGACAGACAGAAGTATTCTGTGTTCTAGACTAGTGAACATTATTTCAAAAGTGTCATGGTAAGATCTGTCATCAACAAATGATCATGGCAGATGGCTAAAAATGTAGTTTTTTTTTTTCTTATCTCGTTGCACAGTATTTTATTTAAATTATCAGTGAGATAAATCTTTGCCACTGTATTTGACTCTACTCCAATGGTTCATCGTCAAGACCCTGCACATGATGACTAAGGTTACTAGAAATTGTGTGAATTCAATATATAATTTAATATTTGCTTTTTAATTCCCTATGCTGCAGGTGTAGAACTAAATACACTGGACTTTCAGTTAAGCTATAAAACTGTGTAGCTCTGATTTACTTTCTTGAAGCTTTCTTATTTAAATTAAATAATCTATTTGCTTTGAGATTTTTAAAGAATTAAGAATTAAGTACAGCTAAAATTGCATCTTAAACAAGGTTTGAAAAAACAATTTATTGTGTGAAACAATTCAGTTGGGCCTTGGTAGTTCAAACTCAGGCATTTGCAGTATTTTGGAATCAGAGACATTCCCTTGGATTTGCCCTTCAGTCATTTACAATTGGATACTTTGAACTCTTACTATTTCAAAAAGTATTTAGTTTCTCTGGCTGTGATTCAACTGTATCTTTGAACAGTTGTAACAATGTGCCAGCAGTGGCCGCCAAAATGCAAGAGTTTAGGAACATTATAAAAGCACACTAGTTGTTTCTTTTAATAAGAAAATTGCTGGAGGTCTATACACCCAAACAAGAATGATGGATATGTGCATGTGGTGAAAATCAAGTCGATATCAGGAATTTTGTGGAGACAAGTAAACAAAAAGAAAGTAAGTTAAAAGTAAACTAAATTTTTAGCCATCTGCCATGAGTATTTATAATCACCGACTTTCTTTTGACACTTAAAATAATACTCACTGTTACAGACAGTCGTTCTGACTGTCTACAGAGCTTCAAAGAGTATTCTTAGGATTAACCCCTTGATTGCCAAGGGGCTTCCCCTTGGCGAGTAAAATCTATAAATACGTCCTTGGCAGTGAAGGGGTTAAGGGAGGTAGTTTTTTAACCCCTTCACTGCCAAGGGGCTTCCCTTTGGCGAGTAAAATCGTCTGTTGTTAGACAGAGTAAAATCTATAAGTACGTCCTTGGCAGTGAAACAGTTAATAAAAATCTGCCTGTATCCAAAGAAAAAATAAGAAGGCCATAGTGATATACATGACTCAAAAGGGCAACTTGCGCAAGGGTAATTTCTATTAAACACGAAACAAGCAAGGCCAAAAAATGTTCTTTGCACAATTGGTTAGTGATGGCTTGAAAATCTAGTACTTTCGCCAAAGGGAAAACTTATGGTCTTCTTTTTAAAACCCTCAGAAAATGCTGTCAAAAGTATTAACACTCAACAGTAACAGAAGTTTCAGACGTGTTTCCTTGATCTCTGGAAGAAATAAAATATTATGAACTTTTCATGGCTTTGCATAAGCTTCTCTATAAGGAGATCACCAGTTACTGTCACCACTAACATTTGCAGTTGCAAATACTTTTAACTTGTTGAAAGAAAACCATTATTGTTGGGTTTACTGTTGCATTTCCTGTTTCCTGTTTTTGTCTGGATGAGTTTTTAACATGAGCCTCATTGCATCTTGGGCGACACTTTCAACATCATTGACTTTAAATAAATTATTACTATAATTACTTACCACTATTACTATCTAGTGATAATTTGAAAAAAGTTTAAGAATAACTTAACTGTACAGTGT
>JAHPZR010053942.1:32500-54469 GCA_019787425.1 Platygyra sinensis | reverse complement strand
CCCGCCACTTATTTGCATCCCATTGAATAAGAATAACAACTATTGTTGTGTACCTCGTCCTTCATAGCACACCAACACATGTAATGGCTGGGCCGGGGTATTCTGCAATCGCTCCATGAATGCTTCATGTACAATGTATGCTGTGGTTTCATTGTCAAATTTCAGTTTCAATTTCACAACCCATTTGGATTTCCTTTTCAATCAATAATGAATATTTGCCAATAGAGATCACCAGGATAGCTCAACATCTTGGAAAAGCTGTTCAGGATGGTGGGACTGGTCAAGTTTGTAAGGTGAAAGTCCCATTGAGGACCCTCTAAAGAAATGTGATCAGATTAGCTGACCATTCACCTCTATCAAATGATGACATCTGATCATGAGGATCTCTGCTACTTTCCCTGGCATCTTTAATGGGAACCTTTCCAAATAACTTCCAAGCTGGAACAGGTTCCTTCTGAGATGATCTTGAAAACAGGCCCCTACAAGGAAAGAGATGAATGTGAATTGCTATTGATAGACTAATGTTAGCCTAAATATAAGTAAAAAACCTAAAGGTACATTTACATAGTATATTTTTTGTAAGAGTATGATATACAATTTCACCTCCTTTTTTGAATCTTGTTGATTCCAGCTTCGGTAAACAAATTTCATAATAATATCTAATGACATTTCTAAAGTGTCTACGGTATATGGCTAACAGGGTGTGTAAAAAGGTATTCAAAGGAAAAAAATTTGGATTCCGACATTTTAATGCCCTAAGATCTAGCTTTAAATTTCCTGCTTTAGCTGTACCCAATGAAGTTGAGTGTGAGTCAGTGCAAAAAAAGGAGTCTGGGTTTTTGAATGGGTCATTATGTCATGTTAAGAATTGCCAAATCCTTCTAGTTAATGTTATTGTTGTTTCAGTAGTGGTGACTTGTTTTTGTCGACAAAAAACAAATAAACCAAAGTTAATGAAGTAATGCAGTCGTCATGCAAGCAAGTAAGAACATCAAGCTTTCAGATGTTCATGAGGTGATGTCATTCGTCAGCAATCTTACATTATGCAGTCAAATTAATTGGGCGTGGCTGAAGCGAAAAATTTAAAGCTTGATTTCATGGCAAAAAAGCATCGGAATTCTTTTTTTTTTTTTTGTTTGAATACATTTTTAAATGTTACAGAGATACCAAAACCAAAAACCACTGTTGGCTGTAATGGGCACTTAAACAAGAAAACAATATTATTGAATTTATCAGTTCAGGTACTCATGTCATCCTGCTGATATGGTAGTTATTGGTTAGAAGACGTCATCAAAGAATCGAAAAAAAAAGATTAATAGACGCATTTGTATTTTAAGGAAGAGAAATGCATAATATTTCAGTTACAGAAAACAAATTGCTCATTCATTGTGTTTGCCTCACATCTCTGCAGAATTTTGGAGAACAATTTTATTCTCAAAAAGTAAACTGAATATTAGTTAACCAAGTACATGGCACATGCCGATATTTGATATTTGACTTTAAGCGAGCTCCCAAGGGGGGGGGGGGGATTCTATCAGTGCTACGCTTACACATATGCACATGCTGTAGGATGGAAATGAAAAGTAGCCAAGAATAATAATTATTCTTGTTAACAATCCATTTCAAATGATTTGAGTGAATAACTAAATGAATTTCTGTCAAAATATTCAATGATTGATTTTCAATAACCTCAGTTGACTTCAATATTGCATGAGATGCAGATGCAAATAAGCAATATTGATACAATATCAATTACGGTGTGTTAAATCAACTCTAAAGGGTGCAGTCACGTCCATGACCTTCCAATTCTAAACAATTTTACACCTCCAATGTCTCCTCCAGTAGCAATGACCCAGCATCAACAAAGATTACCTAGCCTCAAAGCTTGTTCTAGATCAAGCTGCATTTGTTTTCACTTCCGTTTGTTTACAAAAATGGCTTACTACACACATTCAGAACACCGTCAAATGTACAACGTACAAGTACATGGCACAGCCTTTGCAAAAGAAATAAAACAATCCTTACTTTAGCTTACTCTGCTTCAGTGACTTTCCGCCATCTGTTATCGATACCATCTTCGCATTTGAGTTCGGGCTAGGGGCATACGTGTTAGAGGACTTAGGAATCCATGCCGCAACCGAATCGTCCATAGAAAATCTGGACATCTGCTTGTACAGTTCTGGGCTAAATCGAGAGTTATTTAGTGGGATCTCTTCCAGCTCTTCATCTCTGACAATGGAGCTAATTCCACTGTCCTCAGTACAGCTGGTAACTGAAGAGCACGCACTAAATTCAACATCGCTGCTCGGTGATTCTGAAGATTGAGCACTGTCCTTGTCTCTGTTACTTCTAAGCGAGTTACCCTCATTCGCCCATTTTACAAAGTTTTTGTCAAGCAAATCGTCGGCAGAGTTTGCCTTTTGCTTGACAAGAGGGAAAACTTCGTCACTGTCTTCAGCGTGGTTTGGGCTAAGATTATCTGAAGAATCGCTGGATACGGGGCAATCTTGACTTGTTTTACCACGCGGAAACTCACCAGCATCAGTTGAAGACTCTACGACTTCCGAGCTCGAAACCTCAGCAACACTCGTCATTAGACCCTCGTCAATCACATCATCATCAGTTTCGTTAAGATCTGTGTCTTCCTCTACAACAGTATTGCTACTTGTTTCGTCAAAATCCTCATGTAGTGCTTCCTCAGAGTCAGAAGGAAGTTTAGAAACCTCAGAAAAACTAACCAGGGCGTCAGTTTGAGTACAATGTACATCTTCCGATAAAAGCGCATTTGTCAGAGAAGATTTGCGGCAGTTGCCGTCATTGAACTCATCGTGATTTTCCTCTGATCCATTCATATCTTCCGATATTTGTTCCGAGACAACAGCATAATTCTTTACCGAGCTCAACGAGCTCAACATGTTCGGAAATAAATATTCCTACTGTGAGTTGTCGAACACGTACGCCGGCTTCAAATTCGATCGCCAGAATAAACCATTATTTTTTTTTTACTTTTCTCTGTTTAAGCGTCTCCAGAAACGGTCAGATGCCCAATGAACACACTTGCACACTTGATCTCTAATGTTTTCGCTAATAACTTTCAAAAGAGCCTAATAATAAACCCGGTGCCGCGGTGTGATGTCGTTGCAAGCTTCCGCCATTTTGTTTCACGTTCTACTACCATTCCCATCATGCACTCATCCCATCATCTCAAGGTCTCGGAAGTTCTCGTTGCTGCAGGAAATCGCCGCTTTGTCATCGTGCAGTGGTCATCGTGGTCGTCGTGGTCAGTCGGGAAAAAAATGGCGGGTTGTCTGAGTCTGAGTTGGGATGGCTGGAACTTTTAAAGCTGAAGGAAAATGCAACAAGACAGCCCGGGTGGCAGAAGAAAACACATGAGAAATGAGCGTTACAATACGCCAACCAAGCCAAAGAAGCTGTCTGTATCTGCTGCAAAACAGAAGGCTAAACAATTCGCTGCTAAAGATGACAAGTCTACTCGTGTCTTGGCCAAGCAAGCCATCCTGAAAGAACTCAGTACCCAACTGGTCGTGAGAGCTCAAGGTGTAGCGCCGCAAAGCCGAAGGAAAGGCGACAAAAGTGAAAATGATTTAGGTATGTGGTGCAAAATACAGAACAAGTGCTGTTGTTTAATGTTTGCGACTGCTTACGCTTGTGTTTGGCGGGAAATTTGAAAAGTCTACACAAAGTGCAAATCAGCGAGTCAAGTGAGCCAACATGCAAGCCATTCCGGTTAACCTTATAGCAGACTGGTTAGTCTAAATAGAATCTGGTTAATGGGACCTGCTAGCTTGAATGGTCTTGCAAAGGTGGTGGAAGATGCTGTTAACCTAAGGTTTAAAAAGATCAAATAAGTCTCATTAATATTATTTACCAACTGGAGTAAATGCTTATATGACCTGTCCCTTTCCTCATTTGTTTTTATAGCACTCCTAACTATATTCAACAGAAAATGTAAACTAGAAGATAAATTTCCTGAGGTCTAGCACCAGGAATTCAATGTGTATTAACCATTAAAGAATGTAATTCCCTCAATAAAATGATCCAACCCCATCCACCGTTTATGTTCAAGCAGATACAATATAATATGAAAAAGGCTTTAGTAATCCCTGCTGGGACAACTTCATTTCAGCTAAACACTTGATAAAGTTGCCTCAGAGGAGTCTGATAGGATTTTCTTAATACCCATGACCAGATAAATGGGACCTTGTACTATCTCCTCCACAGAGGCCTTATCACAGTTTTTGACACCATCTTGATGGGTAGACAAAGCGGTCAGATTACAGTGTTTGTTTGGGAATCTGACCACAAATAACTTTTTCTAAAATTGAATTTTACACAATTTATGAATTGCAATGTTAAGATTGTATTCACCAAACAATTTTGGAGGATATAGCTTAACTAGAAGATGCTCAGTTAACTTTATAACTTTCCATACATTGTTTGTAAATTTGGCTGGTTAGATGGACGTCTAGATGCAGTTTGTGGGAAAAAAAAAACAGACAAAAAGTATAAAAAATTAACTGAACGTCTTCTAGCCAAGAATATCATATTCCCATTTTCATTGCAGCACTTAAAATCTAATAAAATAAAGTATACAGTCTGCCTCCTATGTCTACATTTGCATTTTGAGCACCATTTTCCAGTAGGCAGGCTTGAGTCTTAAATAATTGAGCTGAAGTTCTTGTTTGTGAAAGTTCTCATTTCCATCTTTGTGGATAATATTTCTGTCTGCTACTTCTGTTTCAGAATATGTGGAAGGTTTAGGTTTTGTGAAAGAACACTCCGAGCACGATCACATGGTCCAGATATTTCATACTCAAATGGACTGATCATTTTACAGCTGATTCTTCAAAATCATCTTCAATTGCAATGTTTTCCTGAACATATAAGCTATTTCTTGACGAGGTTACACGTTTTTTGGGGTTACCGATCTCCTCAAAAAGGCAATTCTACGACACGAATAGTCAATATTTTGCACTACATATTTCCACTCGGGAGCGCTGACTGTAATACTTTAAATACGCTTTATGTAAGATTTTTCGGTTATAATTAAAATCTACTTACCTCTCAAGAAAGAACAATGATTATTACTTCATTAGATCCAAATACAATACCATTTGAAGCTGGAATGAGTGGAGAAATCCGCCTAAAAACGTTGTTTCAGCGAGAGGCAACGACGCCATTTTCAAAAATTTTGTGCCTTTGCGCGCTTCTTTCGCCGTGACGTCATAGTGGCAATGATCATCGGGTCAGCCAAATCTGACGTGTTGACCCCTCCTCCTGGGATTGCCAGACGCTTGTCCGGAAATCCATATATTTCTTTGCAAATTTTGAAGTTTTTAAATGGCTGTATCTTGTTAAATATTGGCCCAATTAACACGAAACTTAAGGATTTTGTAAAGCTCTGTGTGCTCTTTCTGAATATGTGGGTCTTGTGTTGTTAATACCCATAATAGGACAGACTTATACCCAGGCCCTCACGGTATGAAATCTGGCAATGGTCTCGGCTTTGCCTCTTAATCTCATGGTGAATCAGCAAGCCTTAAAATTGTCAAACAATTCCGGAAGGTATAAAGGAATATCTAGAAATCTGTGCTTATAACAGCCAAATTCATCAAAACTAATTTGTGAGGGAAATGGCAACAATGCTAGGCTCAGTGGATGTCTTGGTGCGCCCATGATCCTCCCCACTACCAGAGCCCCATTCCAATGAAACATCAGTGCGCTAAGGTCTCTGGAAAATCTCTGGCACCGTGTTTTAAGTTCAGCCCTGATGAGAATCTTTTCAGCTCTCCAGATTTGCATGTGATGAGGGTTGGAAGGTCTGGTAACCTGGATAATACTCCTACATGTACTAGCCTAATAAACACTCTGTTTAAGCTGGCTCAAAACAGTTTTTAGCATTTACTGGTAGATTTTGATGGGTCATTATTGTAACTGCCAAGATCCTAAGGTTGCGCCTTACTCAGAAACTTAACAATTACAGGGGTAGTGATGTGCAAGGGAATAGACAATTCGAACTCAACTTGCTGACTGATTAACACACGTTTAAGCACAGTTCAATGTTCACGAGTTACACTATAGCGGCGCTTGTCCACCGCTAGCTGGACCGCACAAAATCCACGGATCAACACAACAGATATCGCACCAAACTTCTTAAGGAACGCCTTCTTTAATGCTGTATCGTATCGTGAAACTAAAAACAATTGATTTACGAAATTAGGGACAAGCAAATAGCTTTCAAAATATTCCAGGTGAATCAGACTTACATTATTGCCGGATGTGGCGAGAGTTGACATCAATTAAACCTTTCCTTCCTTCGATATGGCGAACAGGCAATAAGATGTAATATCTAAATCCTTCCGAGCACGAGTGCTTGCAAAAACTAATCAAAGGGCCCTTTTTCTAAACTTAGATTGAATTACTAAATAGATGTGTAGCGCAACACGCGTTCTGTACGGAAGCGTGAGACAACTTAAGAGCGCGTGACGAGCCACCTAGTGTGACTTTACAGATTAAACCAAATCAAAACAAGCGACAAAAATCGTGCTATAGGGACACTTACATACACTAGTAGCGACGGTGATGACAGAAGATAAAGTTACGGTAGCAAACAGTTCCAAATGTAACTGATGAAGTAGACTTGAAGCAAAGTTCCTAGTTGCGGTGCAGTGAGTAGAACAAAGTAGCGTAGTGTAACATAGCGCAGGGTAGTGTAGCATAGGTTCGAACTGAAAACGATAGTTAAATACAATATAACTAAGATAAAGAATTAACTACATAGGCATGTAACAGACGTAATAATCGATACTTAACGACGCAAAAAGGTCGCGCGAATCCAATTAGAAAGACTAATAGACATAACCAACAACTCGTAGCATAAAGGGAATGCTGAGAACATTTCATCTAAAGTACCGGAATAGTAGAAAGACAGAACTAAAAAACTACTACCACTGAACGCATCTTGATTATGACAACCATAATTTGGTAAAGATTAGACAATTGGTTTCGTAGCGTGACAATACTTAAACATGGAAAAAACTAGTCGCTTGGCAATAATAACAACTAATCTTAAAAGAAGAGAAACTTACTTTGGTGACGACTCGCACAGACGATAGCAGAAAGTATATCTCAAGGGTAGCCTGTAGCTGATTGATCCTCTGATCGTAGCGGTTGCGGAATAACTAACTAGTACGGTTGTTACGAGTCGCCTTTTAAACGCGCGCATACATGATTATGCCTGGGGCGTTACTTGAAACGTGTAAACTACATTTAAGATGTGTTATTTCATTTCCTAAATACAGACTTAGCTTTGAGTAAGCATGAATCTGCAAATTCCTAACCAATGCGTAATACATTTGAGCACGTTCTATTGAAACTAAAGCTATTGACTATTACTAGAAATATCGTAAAGGCTGGGGCGTTTCAAAACTAACAATTATTACCAATCTTTATCACTTGTTATCACTTGATACAACAATCAAGTTTTCAAAAACCACCCAATATTTGGTAGACATGTTTCTTATCATTTTTGTGACACAATAGGTTATCATAGCAACAGTATGACCTTCTAAAAACTCCCTTAATTGCAACTTTCTGTTGCCTAGGATGAAAATCTCATGCCTGTGACTCACAAAACATTGACAGATATAGCTAGTAAATACCAGATGTTATAAGTGCTAGTAGTTGTGACAAACATTTCAATGTTAAGCCATAGGGGAAGGGTTGATGAGATAGGCTCCATAAAGGTAAAGGACTTGAAAGTTATTGTAGTGTAGATTTTCTGTTAAAAATGACCTTCTCTGCATTTGTGGATAGCTAACAGCAAGTCTACCTGTAACTAAACACAAGCTAATGTTTTATACTTGTAATTTACGCAGATCATGCTAAGACGAGTAATATTAAGGAAGAGGAAAGAAAAGATGTTAAATTTCCATCAAAGATTCCAAGGTAAACCAACACCAGAGAAGCCACATGAAGCTAGTAGTTAAAATGTGCTATAGTGTATGCATTGTATAGCTCACAAAATTCACCTTGCATGGCAACTACATGGTACTGTTCCTGTTGTCAAGTAGATGTACTGTTTACATGATTATTATTGAACACCAAACTAATGCACTAGGCTAGTGAATTATTGGGATTTACCTGCACGGGTTCACTAACAAAGAACAAAAAATTTCAATACCACCAGCGTTTTCTTTAAGTTTTTAAGTAGCTGGAGTTTTGTGAAAAGTAGACGGTTGTGGGACCTGATAAACATCATCTCCTTGACATATCTTGACTAGTGAAGAAGTGAAAGTAGCCAGCAAAACCTGGCAGAGAAGCCAGTGAACTTCGCGGGCTGCCAACTCTTATATACAACCCTGTACCACATGAGTCTTTGCTGTGTGCGGTATCAAAAATTTCAAGTTCATTGTTAGTGAACAAGTACACGTGGATAAATCTCAATAATTCACAAGCAATGAGCATCATAGCATTTTCATTATTCAAATTGAATACACTGCAAAAAAATAGTCAATCTTTTAGTTAGCTAAAGCCATGGTATAATGATAGTGGTGTGTTGAATTTACACCACAGCTATTATTACACCATAATAATGATGTCAAGGAGGTTGTTTCTTCACAACCCACAACCCCAGCGTAATTTGTGTGGAGTCATGGTGGCCTCGTGGTTAGTGTGCTTGTCCCCAGATCAAGTGGTCTGGGTTCGATTCCTGGCTGGGGACATTGTGTTGTGTTCTTGGGCAAGACACTCTCACTCTTTCCACCCCGGAGGGTAAATGGGTACTGGCGAATTGTTGAGGAAACCGAACAAAGTGTGGGGGAGTTACCTGTGATGGACTAGCATTGGACTGTTCATGGGGAGTAGAAATACTCTGAGCTGCTTTATAATGCTACAGAAACTGGGATATGCTCTGGCAGCTATGAGCTTAGTTCACCATAAAGGTTGAGCTATGTGATTATATTGGATGGTATATACAATCACGTATATATAGATCCGTCCTCAGTATAAATACTATTGAAGAGGTTTTGCGAGTTCTCCTATCTACGTCACTTCCGGTTTTGACGTGTGATCCAAAGGTTTAACAGGAAGTCAAGAAATGTTCCTTATTTACACAAAAAAATATGAAGGTTGACCACTTATAACTGTTTAATATCTCTTATTTGGGTTATAAGCTATCTTTTTTTAAAATGTTGTTCTGAGGTGTAGAGTATCCCTTTAAAGAATTGGCTACTTTTTCTAGTTTCCCATTTTTGATCTATCTTAATCTTCTTCAGTCATAACCATCCTTGTTTATTTTGAGAGCTAATTGTTTATTTGAGGTTTCCTTCATTATGAAAGTGACTCTGTACAATCACCAAAAATGACTAAACTAGTGCAACCTCTCCTTTAGACATATAGATCATAGATCTCAGTTTAGGTTTTTTCTTTCTTTAGAAGAGTAGATGAAGGTTATGCTGTTGCAGCCCACAAGAGACATGTGAGGTCTTTACCACAACACGAGCAAAAACTTCACCATGAAACAGCTGATGATGAAAGATGCCAAGAAACTAGAAGAAGGTTTCTTTTAATAAATCTTGACACATATTATTTGCATAATTTAGTCACTATTTATCGCAAGGTTAAGGTTTTATTTCATTTTTGGTCTAAAATTTTAAAATAATTTTGAAAAGTTGCCTTTTTACATGCACTGTGCTTAATTATCTCAAACTGCTCACCAGCATTGACAATACCAGATTCTTTAACTTGATCAATCCTAGCAGTAAGGAGGACTTGAGCTCATGTATGAACATGGTAAAAGACCGACAATCGTGACAAGAGTAGCTGAGACTAGTAGAAAATGACACTGTAAATGTTTTGTTCTATTTCAAATGTATCTTCACGTAGAAAAAAGTTTCTGATATCCCCAGTCTGCCAGTTTAATGTTGTTTACACAACACACCATGAAGCCACTGTGATCTGCATAATCTTAGAAATAGAAAACTCATCATCTTTTTGGGGGTGAGGGGAGGGGGATGACATGTTTACTAGATGTTTGAAAAATTTAATTGAGTTTTGTTACTCACTGTTAGACTGTAGCTCTGTAGAAGTTCACTACAAGTCTCCCTGTAGCTGATTGGTTAACATCTGACAGGCTTGCAGAAAGCCATGCGTTCGACTCCTGTTTGGGACTCAGAGTTTTTCTCTGTCCCAGTCCCCATGGCAGCTGAAAGTTACATTTATTATTTACAGGTTAACGCACTCATTGCTCGTGAATTATGGGATTTACCTGCACGAGTTCACTAACAATGAACGAGAAATTTCAATACCGCACAAGGCGGCCTCGTGCAGTATTGAAAATTTCGAGTTCATTGTTAGTGAATGAGTGCAGGTAAATCCCGATAATTCACGAGCAATGAGTGCGTTAACATTTTTATTATTCAAATTGAATGCACTGCAAATAAAAATCGTCAAACTTTGAGTCAGCCGAAGACATGGTGTAACGACCGTGGTGTATTGAATTTACACCCCGGCTATTACACCATGATAATGACGTCAAGGCACTTGTTTCGTCATAACCCAGTGTCACGTGGCACAAATCAACCAATCAGAAAATCAGAATTCGTACATGTACAGTGTATGAAATTTGAATAATAAAATTCTTTCATTTATAGTGTTGCATTTTAAGGCTTTCTTTACATGTACTATAGCTTTTCATATACCTGTACCTTCTCTTGGAATCACTCTACATTCAGGTTTTTAGCCAAGAAATATTTGTTGATTTGGAAAAGGAAGACATTTGGAAGAGTTGCTCCTTTTACAGCAAGGTACAGATGCATTTATTCATTTCGTTTCAAAGTGATTTATTGTTTGGTCAAGAAATTACGGCTATTAAGATGGTGGCTAATAATCTTGCAGGCTGTTGAAACACTGACAGGGTAACTATCAGTGAATGAAAACCACTTAAAATGTCCTGAAAAAATACATTTTTGGAAGTATTTCTATTTGACTGACAGAACCCACTATAAGAGAAAGCTGATGCAGCACACGCTACAAGTTTGGCAGGATATTTGGTGGTCTGGAAGGAAAGGGTGGAAGCTTAATGTCAGAGCTGATTATCACAACAGGTAAGCACCAAAAGTTTCATTATCGGAATGTTCATCATGAATGTAGTCTGACCACACAATTCTAAGCCATGACCACTCAAACATTTGTAAGGTTTTGGATACACTGAACTGTAGTAAGAATCATGCTGCGCTCGATTACTTGCATATGTGTGTTAATTTTATGCAGTTAAATACCTGTACCATTATTATACATCATTGAAAATTGGTTGACAGAAACAGAAGTATTAGAGGTGTCAGGCCTGGGCTTACATGTACATATATATGTAGCTCCTGTAGTCAGGGCCGTTACAACTGGGAGTGTCCCTGGCATTCTCTGTGGGATCATGCTACGGTTAAACCTCCCAGAAATGACCACCTAAAATGTCATGTTTAGGTGGTCGCTTACGAGAACTTAGACCATATTGGGTCTACATTTTGCCTCATTAGCACATGGTAACTTTCCCCTGCATCAGTGCCCATCTTAACCCAAATAATCAATTTTGTTATTATTTATGTTTTGCCATCCTGCCATACAGTTCACAATGGAAATTGCTGAAAACAACAAGCTTCCATTCCTCGGTATGATGATTGAGAAAAACGGTTGCCACCTGACAACAAGCGTATATCGTAAACCAACTGATACAGGACTGCTCTTACATTACCAGAGCCATGTCGATCAGCGTTACAAAAGATCTCTGCTGAATACAATGCTGAACCGAGCTTACCGCCTGTCATCAACGAAAGAATCTTTTACGAAGGAATGCCAGCATCTCAAGCGGATGTTTACTAAGCTTAAGTACCCAGTGAAACTCATCAACTCAGCTATCGCCTGGTACACGAGTTCTACGATCCAAAGCCGTCACGAAACCCCAACTGAACTTGACGCGGCTACACAAAAACCTGTCAGAATAATTTTACCCTTTAAAGACCAAAAATCGGCCGACACAGTAAGACATCAGCTGAAAGATCTTGGCCGAAAAATCTGAACTGACCTACAACCAGTTTTCACGAGTCGTAAGATCGAGGGAAAGCTCAAGATACAAGAAGAGAAGCCCGCTTTAATTAACCACCAATGCGTTGTTTACACTTTCAAATGTGATTCGTGCGATGCGGATTATATCGGTTATACCACACGCCATCTTCATCAACGCATAGAAGAACATAAAGCCTCTGTCATTGGCAAGCATCTGAAAGAAGCCCACAGTGTAGCGTCCACTAGCCTAGAGGAAATGTTTTCCGTTCTCAAGAAATGCCGCGGGAAAATGGACTGCCTAATTCACGAAATGTTATTCATTCGCGAACGAAAACCAAAGTTAAACACGCAGTCTGACTCAATACGTGCAAAAGTATTTATTTAAACATATACTGCACGATCTGACATGCTAAACACCAATAACAATGAACGCTCATTATTCTAATGAAGTTATCACATTTTATTTGTATATAATCTCTGAGCTACAACTTTACATCAGTTTTAACATTTTACTTGATAATGAGGTCATGCAGACTTCGAAACGTCGTGGTTTTTTACCGTTAATTTTTATTATCAAATGTATTTATGTTTTCCCAAGGTATTTATCATGGTTTGTTCCTGGTAAACTACAATAACCTTATTATCCAATTTTTGCTCTGACTGTTATCTGCCAAGTGGTCCCTTATGGGAAATTAAATTCAAAAGAAAATTTCAAACTTTTAGAGCTAAAAGTGGTTGCAGTCACTTATTAGAGATAGTTGCTTACAAGAGGTTCCAGATAAAGGGATTCCTTAACTTGGAAGCTTTTCGTATTTCGAAAAACTGGTCACAAAGGAGAGGTGGCGATTTATGAGAAGTGTTTGCAACCAGAAGTTCAACTGTAGCTGATTGCAGGCACAATGTAATCCCCAGAATTTTTGTTGGTTTGCTCTGACATTTTGCTGGTATGCAAGAATATTCCTGTGTGGAAAGAGAACACAAAACAAAAACCCTGGCATCATAAACATGAACCACTGAGTCAGGAGTGTAACAGGCCAGCCATCTGACCAAATTTTAAAAGGATAAATGTATTATCATCAAATTTTAACTCAAATTTCTACAAATTAATTTGTAAGAAGAAGAATTCCAACATTTTCCTGCATGTACTACTCCCATCTCTATCAATCTTATTTACAAACCAGTTCCAAGTGAAAACTGTAATATTATTATACTATTCTGATTGACAGATTGATATTATTTTTCTAGATATAGACTGTGGCACAAATCCTGGAAGACTTGGCAGGAGTTCATTAATCACTGTAGAAGAAAGAAGGCAAAAGACAAACTTGCTCATCACCTGGGTGAGGATAACTAGTACTTACAATTCATGTAATACTGGTATTCTTTGTAGCAGAGCTCTGGCACCCTGAAAGGCTATGAAGCAGAGTGCAATGACTAAAGTCATGCATGCATGGAAATAGAAAACCATGCAACAACTTTTTTTATTGGCAACATGGCAGCGGCTTGAATCTGGTACAATCTGGACAATGATGATGTTGTCACATAACTTGGCACTCATATTCTAGCTAATAGGTTAAACAAGGCATGCAGCCTTGGTTTACAGTGTACTTCTGGTATTAAACCATGTTATGGTCAAATAAGACTTGTTGAATCACTGCATCCACTGACCAGTCTCAAATTACCATATCAGGGCCTCAGCCTTAAAGCTCATTGAGGTCACATTTTTTTTAAAGTTGACTGCACAGGCATTGGTTTTCATTTGGACGCAGGCTCAAGTCAGGTTAACTTATTATAATCAGGAGCTCCACTTTTAGACCTGGTTTAATCTATCAATAAAAACATTACAAAATAAACAACTTACCTATTGTGAGCAAAAATATTCCTTACATCATAATTGAATGCATTTTACTGATTCAGAAATAATCTGTTTTGGTAGATCAGTGACTGCTATTATCATTAAATTCACACGCAGATGGCATAGTCAAGTGGTGAGAGCACTTGCCTTCCACCAATGAAGCGTGGGTTTAATTTTGGCCCAGTGCCAAGCATGTATGTGGGTTGAGTTAATTGTTATTAATAATATTTTATTGTTTGTTGTACCAAGGGATTTTCTTTGGATACTCTAGTTTTCCTCCCTCCATAAAAACCAACATCTCCAATTCCACTTCAACCAGCATACAGGACCTACATGAATACCAGCTAAGACTGATGTCAGTGGCTTTCTTTCTAAATGATGTACTTTATTTTATGTATTTAAAATGTATTTAATACATGTAGTTATGTCACATGAGAGTTAAACAGAACAGTTGCATGTCTGCTTGATGTTATTCTTTTTCTGTATAGCACACCATGCATTACTTATGAAATGCTGGTCAGCCTGGAAAGTCTACATTCGATCCAGACAAAACAAAGGATATCAGACTGATCTGGCTATGGATTTTGCTGATAATCAGCTTAAAAGGTACTTTTAATTAATTACATTGTACTGTACCAAGAAGTTATTTATAATAATATCATAATGTTACTCTTCTTGTAATATCTCAGAAATGAGATCCCAAATTAAAGATACATGTACTTATCCCTCTTAGGAATTTTTTTAAGCTCTAAAAGACCTGATTAAAAGCAGAAGTTTATACACTGTATGTTCAAGATTAACTATTGTAAAGTAGACTGAATCAGTAAAGTGTATAGTGTGTATACATGTATTGTGTGTAATTATTTTGCAACTCCCATGATGTTTTACTGCACTTTTCATTTTTTACAGAAGAGTATGGGATCACTGGCTGGCACAGTTAGCATTTAAGAACAAGTTAAGACACATGGACCATGTAGCCCTCCAATTCTGGGCAGATAGTCTAATGACCAAGGTACAGAAAAAAACACTGCTTGCCTAGTTACCTATCACTGAATGTTAGTTCAATCAATTAATCCATGAACCAATGATAGTTTAGTAGTTAAGGTGGCTGAAAACAGTTTCCAGTACTTTCCAAGACTCGCAGTTTGATGGGTCATTACAACCACTCTATACCGGTTGATACCAAAGTCATGGTATCAACAAACTACCCAATCATCGGAGAACAAGTTGCTGTTATTTTTGTAGCACAATAGGTTACCATAGCAACAATATGACCTGCTAAAAACACCCTTAATTTTAGCTTCAAGTGCTTATAACTCGAAAACGAGTTCGGTGACCCCTATTTTTTATTATCGAATTGTAATCAGCATGATAAGATGCAACTTTCTGCAAAGTTTAAAAAAATTCTACGAAGGGGGTTCAGAGCCACCTTAAATTTTCGAAAATTTAAGGTGGCTCTGAACCCCCTTCGTAGAATTTTTTTAAACTTTGCAGAAAGTTGCATCTTATCATGCTGATTACAATTCGATAATAAAAAATAGGGGTCACCGAACTCGTTTTCGAGTTATAAGCACTTGAAGCTAAAATTAAGGGTGTTTTTAGCAGGTCATATTGTTGCTATGGTAACCTATTGTGCTACAAAAATAACAGCAACTTGTTCCCCGATGATTGGATAGTTAGTTGATACCATGATTGTGGCATCAACCGATAAAGAGTGGTTATAATGGCCCATCAAACTGTAAGTCTTGGAAAGAACTGGAAACTGTTTCCAACCACCTTAAGCAACATTATTTATTCAAAATGTTTTCCTGTTTCTGATTGGTAATTCACCATAACCAGCTGCTGTTGACCAAATACTGAACCAATGGACTTCAAAAGTGCTGCCCGCTGCAAATTTTTGAACCGATGACATCAAAATGAGTCAAAAGTGCAGCCCTCTGCAGATTATTGAACCGCTGACCGAGAAAACCTGGGGATGAGGTTGTGTTATTTTTGGTGAGCGGAAGAAACAAGGAGCGAAATGGCAAAACTCCTTTAAGAATGGGGAATATTTTGAATGAATAATAAAGCAATAGTATTATTGAATTCAGCTTTCATAGGATATGAAGAATTCTACAGTTCTCAGAAGGTGTTATCCATCCTCCTTGATCTGCAGAATTCTTCATATCCTACTCAGCCTCATTTGATAATTGCTAATAACTGCTACTTATCAGAGGGAGTTGAAGGCAGATAACTTACACGCTATGATATGATGTTCCGGCCTCTTTACTGACCTCGTGATCAAAATACATGTGCATGTACATGCAGCAGCACACTGCACTATAAAATGTTGTATAGCAGGGAAAGTAATAGCCATGACTGTTTCAGATTTCTTTTCCTACATGTATTTCTTCCTGAGGGTCATGCTCTACCCCTTTCCTCTTCCATACATGTACTCCATACTAACTCCCCTCTGTGGATTTTCTGTGTGATGTAGTAAGCTGCATTTACACTTTGGGTTTCTCATCTACACATGTAGGCTTGGAGAGTGTGGAATTCTGCTTGTTTAGTTAAAACTGAAGAGAAAGAAAAGATGAGAGTTGCTTCAAGATTTTATGACAGAACATTATTGTTGAGAGTGTGGAGAGGTCTAAAACACTACAGATCAGTCAAAAAACTGAAACAGCTGCGACATGGTAGGTGCTGTGTTATGTTGTCTTCAACAAGAGAACATTGTTTTAGGAAGTGTGTTATTCGATACATGAAAGCTTTTTCTGGCTTTTTGGGTTCTGTAAATCAATCAAATGTCAGACTAAAGGTTGCAAATCACAGGACTCACTCCAGTACTTGAAATTTAACCATGATAATAGTAGTAATAACAATAATGATAATGATGATGATGATGATATTGATAATAATAACAACATGTTGTTTGAGATAAGCAAAGCAAAAAAACTATACACTTCCTAATACTTAGTACAGTTTTTGACTTGTCTGTCTGGTTTTATTGTCAAATCATCATGTTTGTAAACCAACAAAATGGTAGTCAGGCTGTTAGCAAGAATTTGAAAATTGCACATCCAAAATATGCCATATGTGAAACATAAAACATTTGTGACCTCTCACGCGAAAAACGTTCCGAACGGTAGCCGTTCGAACGCTGAACGGAACGGCAAGCGAACGGGTGACGAACGGCTAGGCAAGCCATCGAAACGGGTAACGTGAACGGATGAACAGCTAATTAAAATTTTCGAACGGATGAGGTCAAACGGATGAACGGCGAACGAAAATTTTCGAACGGATGAGATCGAACGGATGAACGGCTTAATGAAATTTTCGAACGGACGAGGTCGAACGGATGAACGGCCAATGAATTTTTTCGAACGGATGAGGTCGAACGGATGAACGGCAAATGAATTTTTTCGAACGGATAAGGTCGAAGGGATGAACGGCTAATGACCTTTCACGCAAAAACGCGCTTTGTTGGCTTTTCGTTTTGGAACGAAATTCCGTTTAGAAGCCGTTTGAAAACCGTTTGAAAGAAAAAAAAAAGTCCTCTGCTAGCTGAGCTAAACATACGGTAATCAAGAAAGCTTGAAAGTCGCCTACAGAAGCGAACTTCTTAAATTCTATCCTGTGTACAATGCGGACAGAAAAAGCCATTTCAAACAAGCTCATTTCATGCCGCTACCACACCGCGGGTCTGGGACTCCGGGACACATGGTAATAATAATTTGTAAACAGTGAAATTTCTCCATGTCACCGAAAAAGAAAACAAAGCAAACCCAGTTTCTAATTCAGAAACAAGCGACGAAAATGTACTGTTGCTAAACTGTTGTGGTTTAAGGCCTTTATCTCTGTCTCAATCTTAAAGTTATTTTGAGACATTCTCGATTCACACGCGTGAATAAATTATTGACTCATTATGCTGTCTGCTCTGGCTTTTGTTTCGTTCTCTTTTGTAGCTGTCAGAGGTCATTTTTTCGCCTAAATCACCTCAGAAAAGTTCGAAAAAGATGTTCCCATTCAAAGTTTCGGCTCCCAAGCAATAATCCTGAATTTTTTTGGACCAAAACGGCGCTTTGTGTGGTTTTCGGTTGCTATGAGCGACCGCTCTTCCTAAGTGAACTCGGCTATTGAATGAAATACGAAAGATCAATTAATTTCTTCTGGTGTTGTTCGATTTTGCTGAAATTTTAAAGTGATGAAGCTGGATTGATAAGGATGCCAATTTGTGGTAGTTGTCAACGCGCGAGTGATATTTTGCTTCAAAGGCAGAGTTTTGAAGATAGTTTGTGTAACGCGTGGGTTCGGTGTGACCTCGTAATCTGAGCTTTATGTTCACCTCGAAGAAAAACAATAGCCGGGAAAAGTCATATTCTTGACCTTTCAAACGAATATAAATTTTTATATGCTCCGCAATTAATTTTTAGTGAGAAAACATGATTTTTGAAGAGCAGTGTTTTTTAATTTTTTTCGCGAGAAAAGTTGTGACTGGAATGAGATTTATTAAGCGAAGGTAAACAAAGAACAGAAACGTGACGACTGTTCGTGAAATGTAACAGCTTCCAAAAAAATTTTTTTTTTTGCTCGGGCCATTCGAACGGCCGATGAATTACTTTCACGAACGGATAGCTTGAGCCGTTCGAGCGGCTGATGAATTTCTCGAACAGATAGCTCGAGCCGTTCGAACGGCTGATGATTTATTTCGAACGGAGAGCTCGAGCCGTTCGAACGGCTGATGAATTTTCTCGAACGGATAGCTCAAGCCGTTCGAACGGCTGATGAATTTTCTCGAACGGATAGCTCAAGCCGTTCGAACGGCTGATGATTTTTTTCGAACGGATAGCTTGAGCCGTTCAAACGGATGATGAATTTTTGTGAACGGATAGCTCGAGGCGTTCGAACGGCATGCCAGTTCGTTCGAACGGCTGATAAACGGCTTACGAACGGCTATCCGTTTAAGAACGGTTAACCGTTCGGAACGTTTTCGCGTGAGAGGTCACATTTTTGTAAAAAAAGTGGGATCCTGTGGACACCCATCTGGCTAAAAGCCTAAATTTAGCACTTTGTAGCCTTATATGTAGCTTCCATTTTTGTAGTTTTGAATACTAATAATTTACGTAAAATGTTTTGTGTAAACTACTCTCTGTTCATGAATGTACATGTAGATGCTGCTAGAAGACACTTCTTATCTGTATTGCTGAAAAGGTCATTTGACATTTGGGTAACAAGATGGCAGAGACAAGTAGAGCTTTCTCAGTTTGATGACTTAATAAGTTACAAAGGCAATGTGGCTGTAGCAAGGAGAGCTTTTGTTAACTGGAAACACTGTATCCTTGCCCTTACTCTAATCTAATTGACCAAGAGTGAGCAGTATCTTTTTTACATATGGTGATAAGCCAATTTCATATAGGGCATAATTATCCCCTGGGGGTGCTTGCCATACCATTTATGAGTTAAAAACGTGGTTTTAGTACATGTACCTCTTATGACAGGAGGTAACATGTTATGTAAGAAATGGTACGTCATAGGGGTGAAAACATTCAAGCCACAACCACAAAACATAAGCTTGGTACCATCCTTTGGGGCTTCTTTTCAAAATTTCCGATGAAGAGCCCTGTCTTTTTTTATATGGGAGTCCCCCTCCCTCCCGGGGGGGGTAATTATCATGCTGATAATACCAAATCTTTAGAAAAAAGTTAATGTTAAAAGAAATGATTAACGTTCCACGTAATTTTGTAATGAAACTAAGTTAAGAGAATATTAGGTGTCTTGTGTTTTTAACACTACATGTAGTTATTGCAGCAAGGATGCTCGAGCCCAGACCACTTGATGTTGGGTGCAATGATTGTGTTAAACATTAGGCCAAATGAGAATATATACAATATAAATAGATTGACCAAAAGACCATCTTCAAGTTGTCATGATGATGTGGCATTTGCATCATAGTAAAGCTTTTCTCTCTGGAATCAACTTTCTTTAACTTTCATTGATTTTACTAAAAGACATTGCTCTTAAACATGAAGAGTATGAAAATGAAGACATTGCTGCCCATCACTATTCACAGCACCTGCTGGTTAGTCATCAACTTTGTTAACCTGTTAAATTTATTTTTATGTCCTTTGAAAGAGTTTCAGTTTAATTGACATAATTGTTACATAGAATTTGTGCTATATTTAAGTGTAACTACATGTTTGTAGCAAACTGTGTTCCATTTATTCAGTAATTTTCTGTGAAGATAAAACTTCAACACAAACAACTAATATTCTACATAGATAATTATTGCTGCCGCTAAAAATAAAACCTGAAAAATATACAGGTGTCAACAGGATTAATACCCATGACCTTTGCTCTACTTTGTTACCAACTGATCTACAGGTATTAACTGCAGCAATCTGGTAAATTTGTGAGTTTTGTCCCTTTAACACTTAAATTTGTTGGTGTACATGTATGATCGAAATATTTCAGATCTTGTTTGATCATCTTGGGCAATCTCTGGCAATTTTCAGTAATTGCGGAAAATGCTCGGAAACGTTCATCTGGCCTTTGGAACATTTTGGAAAATCATTAGAAACCTTTGGAAAGTGGTCGGAATTTTTTTGGAAAATCATCAAAAACGTTTTCATTAGTATGTTTATATTAATAATAAATGGTTGCTTTTAAATATGAATTTCTGTTCTCCTGTTCTGAGTTCAACTTGATATCTCACTTGTTTGCTGTGCTCGTGAATTATAGAGTTGAACACTTGAAGACAATTTCCATATCTACACACACCCATGTGTTATAGACGTTGAAGGATTTGACAGTATGAGTGCCTTCACTGTCACAGTAGTTTTCAACTATTAATCATGGATAATTTTTTGTGTTCTGTACAGAGAACCTGCTTTAATGCTCTTCATCTGCAAGCTGTCCAGAGAAGACTAAAGAATATGCGCCTAAGGATGGCTGAAGATTTGTGGCAGAGATTTGTAAGTGGAGTAACCTGTATGGTAACACAATCAAAGATACTGAAGATGACATTAGTTGACATTCATGACAATAATGTAGTGGTTAAAGAACTTGTTGAAAGAACAGTTAGTATATTGTACATTCTATTTTTCATGCCAATGTTGTTTGTAAACAAATTGATGCTGTTCAGGACCTTGACCTGTATCATACATTGTAGGCACAGGCATGTGATACATGCTGCACCATCTGTGTTCATTTCACGGTGCCCTTAATGTTGTTTAACATTGTACAGTGACTATATGACCTGCAATTTGTTTTGTTAGCAACTGCAAAGAGTGTGGAATGTTTGGTTAAGACGATGTGAACATTCAGAAGAACTCAAGCTTCATTCAGTTTCCAGGAAAGCAAGAGCACATCACAAGTAAGATGAATGCGAAATTTCTAATATTCTGATCATTTTTTGGGGGAATGCGATTTGTGGGTTTTCTTTTGCCTTTGGTTAATTACTTGTTCATGTGTAGTTTTCAGCTGAAGAGGAAGCTGTTTGAAATTTGGGTGAGATATTGCCAGTGGAGGAGATTCAGAAAATCTCAGTATGGAAAAGCTGATTATCATTTTCGCGAAAGAGCTTTGCCCAGGTTTGTTTTAATGTGGGTAGTTTCTATCTGTCTGAATAGCAATGTTGGTACTGTTACAGCAGCAAAAAGATGTTGGTAATTGTTACTAACATGATCTCTTGTTATTCACTAGATACTTTGGCAGAATGATGATTTTTGTGGATGTGATGCACTCCAACAAAGAAAATAATCTTGCTGCAGAAAAGTTTAGGCGGTGAGTTAAATACAGAACGAAAGATATGCTATAATACCTTCTCTTCTTTTATTAAGACTACTGCATGAAGGCTTTGTTAGTCAGGCTTCCCAGAGTCATGGAGAAGGAAGGGCGTGCAGGGGTAATTTTCTAAAGTCCAAGAAAACGTGAAAATTTTGGATCAAGTGTGGAAAAACACTAAATGTTTTCCTACGCGACGAGAAGATGGAAAATTTCAATTTCAGATGGCCCCTGTTGTCATGGACGTTTGAACATAGTTATGTTCTCTTCCAAAA
>JAHPZR010053942.1:0-17500 GCA_019787425.1 Platygyra sinensis | reverse complement strand
TCAAGGACCCGTGGCCAGAAAACAAAAAAGTTTATTTTGGAACCAAAGCCACAAGGAAGTAATAAAAATCGCAAGAAGCGCGAATTTTTCCCACTGTGTACATTAAGTCAACAACCAAAGCTTGTAACAAAAATTGCGATTCAGGTCGGCCATGTTTGGTTGAGTGAAAGATTGGACTCGGAGTGAAACGTTCATGAAAACTGTAATTTTTTTGAAAATAGAAATGTTAGTGTCAGTCAATCTGAGAACAAACATTTACAAAAGCAAACTGTCCCAACTTTGTCTCGAAAACAAGCTGCATCTATTTACCTCCAACTTTTTCTCGTGCAGTTTTCTTCGTGCTCTTTGAAGCCAGAATTGAATAGATCGCCTCTTAATGACTTCATCATTATGAAGAATCGCCTAAAATAAAGCATAACCTACTACGGTTAGTAACTGTATTCTTTTATTCTTCTGCCTAATAAGAACTTAGTAAATTTAGGATCACGCCTTGCGACTAAACCCTGCAACAAGTCGCAGTGACTAGTCGCATGGTGTGAACTGGCCATTTTTGCCACAAAATCTAGTCGCAGGGACCAAAATTTGGTACCTGCGACTAGATTTTGAAGCAAAAATGGCCATTCACACGATGCGACTGGTCCCTGCGACCAGTCGCAGGGACTAGTCCCATCGTGTGTGCCGACCTTAAGGTAATTCCTTAGTATTGCATTGCGCATCCCTACTGCGCACGATTTTTGCGTCATCAGCGCTCGCACACGAGCGCGTGCACGTGCAAAACGTGAGAGATTTCCCTCAAACTAAGTTCGATAACGGAATAAATTCTCCTTTTCTCTTAAACGAGCACGGTGACCCCCGATTTTTCTTTTAGGTATTTGCTGAGAACAGTCTAATGAAAAACATATTTGAAGAGGAAAAAAAGTTTGATAGTAGAACATGATTTTTTTTGGAAAATAGTTCCCAACTGGGTGTATTTTGGCCAAGGCGAGGACTTCAAGTTAGCCACGGAACTGCCCGAAAAAGTGCAATATTCCCGCAACCAGGCAATCAAAAACGGCTTAAAAAAAAGCAATACTGCTTACATCAATAAATGAAGCTTTAGTTTGAAGACAAAACTTTGTCCTTTTCAAGTAACCAAGATTTAATTCTGTATGAAGGTGATTCGAACGTTTAACGTGCAACCAGTAAAAATACCCCATTTTAAGAGCTTGCTGACGCGTAAACAAGCACGGTGACCCCATTTTTTAAATGCATTTTTATAATGTTCATACCATGAATGTTCATTACGCCAAGTTTCAAAAAAAGTTTGATAGTAGAACAATTTCAAGGGAATTACCTTAAGTCAGGTTAGCTACGCGACAAAAGAAAAATCTTTTAAACTGACAAGTATAAAACATACAGTTATCACCGGTTGTATTCTTGTTGATAATTTGTTTTATGCCCTACTATCTAGAGCATAGCGATGAAAGAGAAAGAATAAGTGACTTTTCATTTTACTAAATGGAATGAAGTACTGTCAGCTGGTACTGTCAAAGTACAAGGCAATACTTACCATTCTTTCCATCATTCTCACATCCATCATCAGCCGATATTTACTCCACCACGAGTAAAACGTCTTTGCCAGAAGTGCTTCCCTACAATTTCAAAAGAGGTTAAGTTTAATTGTGGTATATTTTGGAAGAGAACATAACTATGTTCAAACGTCCATGACAACAGGGGCCATCTGAAATTGAAATTTTCCATCTTCTCGTCGCGTAGGAAAACATTTAGTGTTTTTCCACACTTGATCCAAAATTTTCACGTTTTCTTGGACTTTAGAAAATTACCCCTGCACGCCCTTCCTTCTCCATGACTCTGGGAAGCCTGACTAACAAAGCCTTCATGCAGTAGTCTTAATAAAAGAAGAGAAGGTATTATAGCATATCTTTCGTTCTGTATTTAACTCACCGCCTAAACTTTTCTGCAGCAAGATTATTTTCTTTGTTGGAGTGCATCACATCCACAAAAATCATCATTCTGCCAAAGTATCTAGTGAATAACAAGAGATCATGTTAGTAACAATTACCAACATCTTTTTGCTGCTGTAACAGTACCAACATTGCTATTCAGACAGATAGAAACTACCCACATTAAAACAAACCTGGGCAAAGCTCTTTCGCGAAAATGATAATCAGCTTTTCCATACTGAGATTTTCTGAATCTCCTCCACTGGCAATATCTCACCCAAATTTCAAACAGCTTCCTCTTCAGCTGAAAACTACACATGAACAAGTAATTAACCAAAGGCAAAAGAAAACCCACAAATCGCATTCCCCCAAAAAATGATCAGAATATTAGAAATTTCGCATTCATCTTACTTGTGATGTGCTCTTGCTTTCCTGGAAACTGAATGAAGCTTGAGTTCTTCTGAATGTTCACATCGTCTTAACCAAACATTCCACACTCTTTGCAGTTGCTAACAAAACAAATTGCAGGTCATATAGTCACTGTACAATGTTAAACAACATTAAGGGCACCGTGAAATGAACACAGATGGTGCAGCATGTATCACATGCCTGTGCCTACAATGTATGATACAGGTCAAGGTCCTGAACAGCATCAATTTGTTTACAAACAACATTGGCATGAAAAATAGAATGTACAATATACTAACTGTTCTTTCAACAAGTTCTTTAACCACTACATTATTGTCATGAATGTCAACTAATGTCATCTTCAGTATCTTTGATTGTGTTACCATACAGGTTACTCCACTTACAAATCTCTGCCACAAATCTTCAGCCATCCTTAGGCGCATATTCTTTAGTCTTCTCTGGACAGCTTGCAGATGAAGAGCATTAAAGCAGGTTCTCTGTACAGAACACAAAAAATTATCCATGATTAATAGTTGAAAACTACTGTGACAGTGAAGGCACTCATACTGTCAAATCCTTCAACGTCTATAACACATGGGTGTGTGTAGATATGGAAATTGTCTTCAAGTGTTCAACTCTATAATTCACGAGCACAGCAAACAAGTGAGATATCAAGTTGAACTCAGAACAGGAGAACAGAAATTCATATTTAAAAGCAACCATTTATTATTAATATAAACATACTAATGAAAACGTTTTTGATGATTTTCCAAAAAAATTCCGACCACTTTCCAAAGGTTTCTAATGATTTTCCAAAATGTTCCAAAGGCCAGATGAACGTTTCCGAGCATTTTCCGCAATTACTGAAAATTGCCAGAGATTGCCCAAGATGATCAAACAAGATCTGAAATATTTCGATCATACATGTACACCAACAAATTTAAGTGTTAAAGGGACAAAACTCACAAATTTACCAGATTGCTGCAGTTAATACCTGTAGATCAGTTGGTAACAAAGTAGAGCAAAGGTCATGGGTATTAATCCTGTTGACACCTGTATATTTTTCAGGTTTTATTTTTAGCGGCAGCAATAATTATCTATGTAGAATATTAGTTGTTTGTGTTGAAGTTTTATCTTCACAGAAAATTACTGAATAAATGGAACACAGTTTGCTACAAACATGTAGTTACACTTAAATATAGCACAAATTCTATGTAACAATTATGTCAATTAAACTGAAACTCTTTCAAAGGACATAAAAATAAATTTAACAGGTTAACAAAGTTGATGACTAACCAGCAGGTGCTGTGAATAGTGATGGGCAGCAATGTCTTCATTTTCATACTCTTCATGTTTAAGAGCAATGTCTTTTAGTAAAATCAATGAAAGTTAAAGAAAGTTGATTCCAGAGAGAAAAGCTTTACTATGATGCAAATGCCACATCATCATGACAACTTGAAGATGGTCTTTTGGTCAATCTATTTATATTGTATATATTCTCATTTGGCCTAATGTTTAACACAATCATTGCACCCAACATCAAGTGGTCTGGGCTCGAGCATCCTTGCTGCAATAACTACATGTAGTGTTAAAAACACAAGACACCTAATATTCTCTTAACTTAGTTTCATTACAAAATTACGTGGAACGTTAATCATTTCTTTTAACATTAACTTTTTTCTAAAGATTTGGTATTATCAGCATGATAATTACCCCCCCCGGGAGGGAGGGGGACTCCCATATAAAAAAAGACAGGGCTCTTCATTGGAAATTTTGAAAAGAAGCCCCAAAGGAGGTACCAAGCTTATGTTTTGTGGTTGTGGCTTGAATGTTTTCACCCCTATGACGTACCATTTCTTACATAACATGTTACCTCCTGTCATAAGAGGTACATGTACTAAAACCACGTTTTTAACTCATAAATGGTATGGCAAGCACCCCCAGGGGATAATTATGCCCTATATGAAATTGGCTTATCACCATATGTAAAAAAGATACTGCTCACTCTTGGTCAATTAGATTAGAGTAAGGGCAAGGATACAGTGTTTCCAGTTAACAAAAGCTCTCCTTGCTACAGCCACATTGCCTTTGTAACTTATTAAGTCATCAAACTGAGAAAGCTCTACTTGTCTCTGCCATCTTGTTACCCAAATGTCAAATGACCTTTTCAGCAATACAGATAAGAAGTGTCTTCTAGCAGCATCTACATGTACATTCATGAACAGAGAGTAGTTTACACAAAACATTTTACGTAAATTATTAGTATTCAAAACTACAAAAATGGAAGCTACATATAAGGCTACAAAGTGCTAAATTTAGGCTTTTAGCCAGATGGGTGTCCACAGGATCCCACTTTTTTTACAAAAATGTGACCTCTCACGCGAAAACGTTCCGAACGGTTAACCGTTCTTAAACGGATAGCCGTTCGTAAGCCGTTTATCAGCCGTTCGAACGGACTGGCATGCCGTTCGAACGCCTCGAGCTATCCGTTCACAAAAATTCATCATCCGTTTGAACGGCTCAAGCTATCCGTTCGAAAAAAATCATCAGCCGTTCGAACGGCTTGAGCTATCCGTTCGAGAAAATTCATCAGCCGTTCGAACGGTTCGAGCTCTCCGTTCGAAATAAATCATCAGCCGTTTGAACGGCTCAAGCTATCCGTTCGAGAAATTCATCAGCCGCTCGAAGGGTCAAGCTATCCGTTCGAGAAAGTAATTCATCGGCCGTTCGAATGGCCCGAGCAAAAAAAAAAAATTTTTTTGGAAGCTGTTACATTTCACGAACAGTCGTCACGTTTCTGTTCTTTGTTTACCTTCGCTTAATAAATCTCATTCCAGTCACAACTTTTCTCGCGAAAAAAATTAAAGAACACCGCTCTTCAAAAATCATGTTTTCTCACTAAAAATTAATTGCGGAGCATAATTATAAAAATTTATATTCGTTTGAAAGGTCAAGAATATGACTTTTCCCGGCTATTGTTTTTCTTCGAGGTGAACATAAAGCTCAGATTACGAGGTCACACCGAACCCACGTGTTACACAAACTATCTTCAAAACTCTGCCTTTGAAGCAAAATATCACTCGCGCGTTGACAACTACCACAAATTGGCATCCTTATCAATCCAGCTTCATCACTTTAAAATTTCAGCAAAATCGAACAGCACCAGAAGAAATTAATTGATCTTTCATATTTCATTCAATAGCCGAGTTCACTTAGGAAGAGCGGTCGCTCATAGCAACCAAAAACCACACAAAGCGCCGTTTTGGTCCAAAAAAATTCAGGATTATTGCTTGGGAGCCGAAACTCTGAATGGGAACATCTTTTTCGAACTTTTCTGAGGTGATTTAGGTGAAAAAATGACTTCTGACAGCTACAAAAGAGAACGAAGCAAAAGCCAGAGCAGACAGCATAATGAGTCAATAGTTTATTCACGCGTGTGAATCGAGAATGTCTCAAAATAACTTTAAGATTGAGACAGAGATAAAGGCCTTAAACCACAACAGTTTAGCAACAGTACATTTTCGTCGCTTGTTTCTGAATTAGAAACTGGGTTTGCTTTGTTTTCTTTTTCAATGACATGGAGAAATTTCACTGTTTACAAATTATTATTACCATGTGTCCCGGAGTCCCAGACCCACGGTGTGGCAGCGGCATGAAATGAGCTTGTTTGAATTTTTCTGTCCGTATTGTACACAGGATAGAATTTAAGAAGTTCGCTTCTGTAGGCGACTTTCAAGCTTTCTTCGTTACCGTATGTTTAGCTCAGCTAGCAGAGGACTTTTTTTTCTTTCAAACGGTTTTCAAAAAGCTTCTAAACGGAATTTCGTTCGAAAACGGAAAGCCAATAAAGCGCGTTTTTGTGTGAAAGGTCATTAGCCGTTCATCCCTTCGACCTTATCCGTTTGAAAAAATTCATTTGCCGTTCATCCGTTCGACCTCATCCGTTCGGAAAAATTCATTAGCCGTTCATCCATTCGACCTCGTCCGTTCGAAAATTTCAAGAAGCCGTTCATCCGTTCGATCTCATCCGTTTGGAAATTTTTGTTAGCCGTTCATCCGTTTGACCTCATCCGTTCGAAAATTGTAATTAGCCATTCATCCGTTCACGTTAGCCGTTTCGAATGGCTTGCCTAGCCGTTCGTCACCCGTTCGCTTGCCGTTCCGTTCAGCGTTCGAACGGCTACCGTTCGGAACGTTTTTCGCGTGAGAGGTCACAAATGTTTTATGTTTCACATATGGCATATTTTGGATGTGCAATTTTCAAATTCTTGCTAACAGCCTGACTACCATTTTGTTGGTTTACAAACATGATGATTTGACAATAAAACCAGACAGACAAGTCAAAAACTGTACTAAGTATTAGGAAGTGTATAGTTTTTTTGCTTTGCTTATCTCAAACAACATGTTGTTATTATTATCAATATCATCATCATCATCATCATTATCATTATTGTTATTACTACTATTATCATGGTTAAATTTCAAGTACTGGAGTGAGTCCTGTGATTTGCAACCTTTAGTCTGACATTTGATTGATTTACAGAACCCAAAAAGCCAGAAAAAGCTTTCATGTATCGAATAACACACTTCCTAAAACAATGTTCTCTTGTTGAAGACAACATAACACAGCACCTACCATGTCGCAGCTGTTTCAGTTTTTTGACTGATCTGTAGTGTTTTAGACCTCTCCACACTCTCAACAATAATGTTCTGTCATAAAATCTTGAAGCAACTCTCATCTTTTCTTTCTCTTCAGTTTTAACTAAACAAGCAGAATTCCACACTCTCCAAGCCTACATGTGTAGATGAGAAACCCAAAGTGTAAATGCAGCTTACTACATCACACAGAAAATCCACAGAGGGGAGTTAGTATGGAGTACATGTATGGAAGAGGAAAGGGGTAGAGCATGACCCTCAGGAAGAAATACATGTAGGAAAAGAAATCTGAAACAGTCATGGCTATTACTTTCCCTGCTATACAACATTTTATAGTGCAGTGTGCTGCTGCATGTACATGCACATGTATTTTGATCACGAGGTCAGTAAAGAGGCCGGAACATCATATCATAGCGTGTAAGTTATCTGCCTTCAACTCCCTCTGATAAGTAGCAGTTATTAGCAATTATCAAATGAGGCTGAGTAGGATATGAAGAATTCTGCAGATCAAGGAGGATGGATAACACCTTCTGAGAACTGTAGAATTCTTCATATCCTATGAAAGCTGAATTCAATAATACTATTGCTTTATTATTCATTCAAAATATTCCCCATTCTTAAAGGAGTTTTGCCATTTCGCTCCTTGTTTCTTCCGCTCACCAAAAATAACACAACCTCATCCCCAGGTTTTCTCGGTCAGCGGTTCAATAATCTGCAGAGGGCTGCACTTTTGACTCATTTTGATGTCATCGGTTCAAAAATTTGCAGCGGGCAGCACTTTTGAAGTCCATTGGTTCAGTATTTGGTCAACAGCAGCTGGTTATGGTGAATTACCAATCAGAAACAGGAAAACATTTTGAATAAATAATGTTGCTTAAGGTGGTTGGAAACAGTTTCCAGTTCTTTCCAAGACTTACAGTTTGATGGGCCATTATAACCACTCTTTATCGGTTGATGCCACAATCATGGTATCAACTAACTATCCAATCATCGGGGAACAAGTTGCTGTTATTTTTGTAGCACAATAGGTTACCATAGCAACAATATGACCTGCTAAAAACACCCTTAATTTTAGCTTCAAGTGCTTATAACTCGAAAACGAGTTCGGTGACCCCTATTTTTTATTATCGAATTGTAATCAGCATGATAAGATGCAACTTTCTGCAAAGTTTAAAAAAATTCTACGAAGGGGGTTCAGAGCCACCTTAAATTTTCGAAAATTTAAGGTGGCTCTGAACCCCCTTCGTAGAATTTTTTTAAACTTTGCAGAAAGTTGCATCTTATCATGCTGATTACAATTCGATAATAAAAAATAGGGGTCACCGAACTCGTTTTCGAGTTATAAGCACTTGAAGCTAAAATTAAGGGTGTTTTTAGCAGGTCATATTGTTGCTATGGTAACCTATTGTGCTACAAAAATAACAGCAACTTGTTCTCCGATGATTGGGTAGTTTGTTGATACCATGACTTTGGTATCAACCGGTATAGAGTGGTTGTAATGACCCATCAAACTGCGAGTCTTGGAAAGTACTGGAAACTGTTTTCAGCCACCTTAACTACTAAACTATCATTGGTTCATGGATTAATTGATTGAACTAACATTCAGTGATAGGTAACTAGGCAAGCAGTGTTTTTTTCTGTACCTTGGTCATTAGACTATCTGCCCAGAATTGGAGGGCTACATGGTCCATGTGTCTTAACTTGTTCTTAAATGCTAACTGTGCCAGCCAGTGATCCCATACTCTTCTGTAAAAAATGAAAAGTGCAGTAAAACATCATGGGAGTTGCAAAATAATTACACACAATACATGTATACACACTATACACTTTACTGATTCAGTCTACTTTACAATAGTTAATCTTGAACATACAGTGTATAAACTTCTGCTTTTAATCAGGTCTTTTAGAGCTTAAAAAAATTCCTAAGAGGGATAAGTACATGTATCTTTAATTTGGGATCTCATTTCTGAGATATTACAAGAAGAGTAACATTATGATATTATTATAAATAACTTCTTGGTACAGTACAATGTAATTAATTAAAAGTACCTTTTAAGCTGATTATCAGCAAAATCCATAGCCAGATCAGTCTGATATCCTTTGTTTTGTCTGGATCGAATGTAGACTTTCCAGGCTGACCAGCATTTCATAAGTAATGCATGGTGTGCTATACAGAAAAAGAATAACATCAAGCAGACATGCAACTGTTCTGTTTAACTCTCATGTGACATAACTACATGTATTAAATACATTTTAAATACATAAAATAAAGTACATCATTTAGAAAGAAAGCCACTGACATCAGTCTTAGCTGGTATTCATGTAGGTCCTGTATGCTGGTTGAAGTGGAATTGGAGATGTTGGTTTTTATGGAGGGAGGAAAACTAGAGTATCCAAAGAAAATCCCTTGGTACAACAAACAATAAAATATTATTAATAACAATTAACTCAACCCACATACATGCTTGGCACTGGGCCAAAATTAAACCCACGCTTCATTGGTGGAAGGCAAGTGCTCTCACCACTTGACTATGCCATCTGCGTGTGAATTTAATGATAATAGCAGTCACTGATCTACCAAAACAGATTATTTCTGAATCAGTAAAATGCATTCAATTATGATGTAAGGAATATTTTTGCTCACAATAGGTAAGTTGTTTATTTTGTAATGTTTTTATTGATAGATTAAACCAGGTCTAAAAGTGGAGCTCCTGATTATAATAAGTTAACCTGACTTGAGCCTGCGTCCAAATGAAAACCAATGCCTGTGCAGTCAACTTTAAAAAAAATGTGACCTCAATGAGCTTTAAGGCTGAGGCCCTGATATGGTAATTTGAGACTGGTCAGTGGATGCAGTGATTCAACAAGTCTTATTTGACCATAACATGGTTTAATACCAGAAGTACACTGTAAACCAAGGCTGCATGCCTTGTTTAACCTATTAGCTAGAATATGAGTGCCAAGTTATGTGACAACATCATCATTGTCCAGATTGTACCAGATTCAAGCCGCTGCCATGTTGCCAATAAAAAAAGTTGTTGCATGGTTTTCTATTTCCATGCATGCATGACTTTAGTCATTGCACTCTGCTTCATAGCCTTTCAGGGTGCCAGAGCTCTGCTACAAAGAATACCAGTATTACATGAATTGTAAGTACTAGTTATCCTCACCCAGGTGATGAGCAAGTTTGTCTTTTGCCTTCTTTCTTCTACAGTGATTAATGAACTCCTGCCAAGTCTTCCAGGATTTGTGCCACAGTCTATATCTAGAAAAATAATATCAATCTGTCAATCAGAATAGTATAATAATATTACAGTTTTCACTTGGAACTGGTTTGTAAATAAGATTGATAGAGATGGGAGTAGTACATGCAGGAAAATGTTGGAATTCTTCTTCTTACAAATTAATTTGTAGAAATTTGAGTTAAAATTTGATGATAATACATTTATCCTTTTAAAATTTGGTCAGATGGCTGGCCTGTTACACTCCTGACTCAGTGGTTCATGTTTATGATGCCAGGGTTTTTGTTTTGTGTTCTCTTTCCACACAGGAATATTCTTGCATACCAGCAAAATGTCAGAGCAAACCAACAAAAATTCTGGGGATTACATTGTGCCTGCAATCAGCTACAGTTGAACTTCTGGTTGCAAACACTTCTCATAAATCGCCACCTCTCCTTTGTGACCAGTTTTTCGAAATACGAAAAGCTTCCAAGTTAAGGAATCCCTTTATCTGGAACCTCTTGTAAGCAACTATCTCTAATAAGTGACTGCAACCACTTTTAGCTCTAAAAGTTTGAAATTTTCTTTTGAATTTAATTTCCCATAAGGGACCACTTGGCAGATAACAGTCAGAGCAAAAATTGGATAATAAGGTTATTGTAGTTTACCAGGAACAAACCATGATAAATACCTTGGAAAACATAAATACATTTGATAATAAAAATTAACGGTAAAAAACCACGACGTTTCGAAGTCTGCATGACCTCATTATCAAGTAAAATGTTAAAACTGATGTAAAGTTGTAGCTCAGAGATTATATACAAATAAAATGTGATAACTTCATTAGAATAATGAGCGTTCATTGTTATTGGTGTTTAGCATGTCAGATCGTGCAGTATATGTTTAAATAAATACTTTTGCACGTATTGAGTCAGACTGCGTGTTTAACTTTGGTTTTCGTTCGCGAATGAATAACATTTCGTGAATTAGGCAGTCCATTTTCCCGCGGCATTTCTTGAGAACGGAAAACATTTCCTCTAGGCTAGTGGACGCTACACTGTGGGCTTCTTTCAGATGCTTGCCAATGACAGAGGCTTTATGTTCTTCTATGCGTTGATGAAGATGGCGTGTGGTATAACCGATATAATCCGCATCGCACGAATCACATTTGAAAGTGTAAACAACGCATTGGTGGTTAATTAAAGCGGGCTTCTCTTCTTGTATCTTGAGCTTTCCCTCGATCTTACGACTCGTGAAAACTGGTTGTAGGTCAGTTCAGATTTTTCGGCCAAGATCTTTCAGCTGATGTCTTACTGTGTCGGCCGATTTTTGGTCTTTAAAGGGTAAAATTATTCTGACAGGTTTTTGTGTAGCCGCGTCAAGTTCAGTTGGGGTTTCGTGACGGCTTTGGATCGTAGAACTCGTGTACCAGGCGATAGCTGAGTTGATGAGTTTCACTGGGTACTTAAGCTTAGTAAACATCCGCTTGAGATGCTGGCATTCCTTCGTAAAAGATTCTTTCGTTGATGACAGGCGGTAAGCTCGGTTCAGCATTGTATTCAGCAGAGATCTTTTGTAACGCTGATCGACATGGCTCTGGTAATGTAAGAGCAGTCCTGTATCAGTTGGTTTACGATATACGCTTGTTGTCAGGTGGCAACCGTTTTTCTCAATCATCATACCGAGGAATGGAAGCTTGTGTTTTCAGCAATTTCCATTGTGAACTGTATGGCAGGATGGCAAAACATAAATAATAACAAAATTGATTATTTGGGTTAAGATGGGCACTGATGCAGGGGAAAGTTACCATGTGCTAATGAGGCAAAATGTAGACCCAATATGGTCTAAGTTCTCGTAAGCGACCACCTAAACATGACATTTTAGGTGGTCATTTCTGGGAGGTTTAACCGTAGCATGATCCCACAGAGAATGCCAGGGACACTCCCAGTTGTAACGGCCCTGACTACAGGAGCTACATATATATGTACATGTAAGCCCAGGCCTGACACCTCTAATACTTCTGTTTCTGTCAACCAATTTTCAATGATGTATAATAATGGTACAGGTATTTAACTGCATAAAATTAACACACATATGCAAGTAATCGAGCGCAGCATGATTCTTACTACAGTTCAGTGTATCCAAAACCTTACAAATGTTTGAGTGGTCATGGCTTAGAATTGTGTGGTCAGACTACATTCATGATGAACATTCCGATAATGAAACTTTTGGTGCTTACCTGTTGTGATAATCAGCTCTGACATTAAGCTTCCACCCTTTCCTTCCAGACCACCAAATATCCTGCCAAACTTGTAGCGTGTGCTGCATCAGCTTTCTCTTATAGTGGGTTCTGTCAGTCAAATAGAAATACTTCCAAAAATGTATTTTTTCAGGACATTTTAAGTGGTTTTCATTCACTGATAGTTACCCTGTCAGTGTTTCAACAGCCTGCAAGATTATTAGCCACCATCTTAATAGCCGTAATTTCTTGACCAAACAATAAATCACTTTGAAACGAAATGAATAAATGCATCTGTACCTTGCTGTAAAAGGAGCAACTCTTCCAAATGTCTTCCTTTTCCAAATCAACAAATATTTCTTGGCTAAAAACCTGAATGTAGAGTGATTCCAAGAGAAGGTACAGGTATATGAAAAGCTATAGTACATGTAAAGAAAGCCTTAAAATGCAACACTATAAATGAAAGAATTTTATTATTCAAATTTCATACACTGTACATGTACGAATTCTGATTTTCTGATTGGTTGATTTGTGCCACGTGACACTGGGTTATGACGAAACAAGTGCCTTGACGTCATTATCATGGTGTAATAGCCGGGGTGTAAATTCAATACACCACGGTCGTTACACCATGTCTTCGGCTGACTCAAAGTTTGACGATTTTTATTTGCAGTGCATTCAATTTGAATAATAAAAATGTTAACGCACTCATTGCTCGTGAATTATCGGGATTTACCTGCACTCATTCACTAACAATGAACTCGAAATTTTCAATACTGCACGAGGCCGCCTTGTGCGGTATTGAAATTTCTCGTTCATTGTTAGTGAACTCGTGCAGGTAAATCCCATAATTCACGAGCAATGAGTGCGTTAACCTGTAAATAATAAATGTAACTTTCAGCTGCCATGGGGACTGGGACAGAGAAAAACTCTGAGTCCCAAACAGGAGTCGAACGCATGGCTTTCTGCAAGCCTGTCAGATGTTAACCAATCAGCTACAGGGAGACTTGTAGTGAACTTCTACAGAGCTACAGTCTAACAGTGAGTAACAAAACTCAATTAAATTTTTCAAACATCTAGTAAACATGTCATCCCCCTCCCCTCACCCCCAAAAAGATGATGAGTTTTCTATTTCTAAGATTATGCAGATCACAGTGGCTTCATGGTGTGTTGTGTAAACAACATTAAACTGGCAGACTGGGGATATCAGAAACTTTTTTCTACGTGAAGATACATTTGAAATAGAACAAAACATTTACAGTGTCATTTTCTACTAGTCTCAGCTACTCTTGTCACGATTGTCGGTCTTTTACCATGTTCATACATGAGCTCAAGTCCTCCTTACTGCTAGGATTGATCAAGTTAAAGAATCTGGTATTGTCAATGCTGGTGAGCAGTTTGAGATAATTAAGCACAGTGCATGTAAAAAGGCAACTTTTCAAAATTATTTTAAAATTTTAGACCAAAAATGAAATAAAACCTTAACCTTGCGATAAATAGTGACTAAATTATGCAAATAATATGTGTCAAGATTTATTAAAAGAAACCTTCTTCTAGTTTCTTGGCATCTTTCATCATCAGCTGTTTCATGGTGAAGTTTTTGCTCGTGTTGTGGTAAAGACCTCACATGTCTCTTGTGGGCTGCAACAGCATAACCTTCATCTACTCTTCTAAAGAAAGAAAAAACCTAAACTGAGATCTATGATCTATATGTCTAAAGGAGAGGTTGCACTAGTTTAGTCATTTTTGGTGATTGTACAGAGTCACTTTCATAATGAAGGAAACCTCAAATAAACAATTAGCTCTCAAAATAAACAAGGATGGTTATGACTGAAGAAGATTAAGATAGATCAAAAATGGGAAACTAGAAAAAGTAGCCAATTCTTTAAAGGGATACTCTACACCTCAGAACAACATTTTAAAAAAAGATAGCTTATAACCCAAATAAGAGATATTAAACAGTTATAAGTGGTCAACCTTCATATTTTTTTGTGTAAATAAGGAACATTTCTTGACTTCCTGTTAAACCTTTGGATCACACGTCAAAACCGGAAGTGACGTAGATAGGAGAACTCGCAAAACCTCTTCAATAGTATTTATACTGAGGACGGATCTATATATACGTGATTGTATATACCATCCAATATAATCACATAGCTCAACCTTTATGGTGAACTAAGCTCATAGCTGCCAGAGCATATCCCAGTTTCTGTAGCATTATAAAGCAGCTCAGAGTATTTCTACTCCCCATGAACAGTCCAATGCTAGTCCATCACAGGTAACTCCCCACACTTTGTTCGGTTTCCTCAACAATTCGCCAGTACCCATTTACCCTCCGGGGTGGAAAGAGTGAGAGTGTCTTGCCCAAGAACACAACACAATGTCCCCAGCCAGGAATCGAACCCAGACCACTTGATCTGGGGACAAGCACACTAACCACGAGGCCACCATGACTCCACACAAATTACGCTGGGGTTGTGGGTTGTGAAGAAACAACCTCCTTGACATCATTATTATGGTGTAATAATAGCTGTGGTGTAAATTCAACACACCACTATCATTATACCATGGCTTTAGCTAACTAAAAGATTGACTATTTTTTTGCAGTGTATTCAATTTGAATAATGAAAATGCTATGATGCTCATTGCTTGTGAATTATTGAGATTTATCCACGTGTACTTGTTCACTAACAATGAACTTGAAATTTTTGATACCGCACACAGCAAAGACTCATGTGGTACAGGGTTGTATATAAGAGTTGGCAGCCCGCGAAGTTCACTGGCTTCTCTGCCAGGTTTTGCTGGCTACTTTCACTTCTTCACTAGTCAAGATATGTCAAGGAGATGATGTTTATCAGGTCCCACAACCGTCTACTTTTCACAAAACTCCAGCTACTTAAAAACTTAAAGAAAACGCTGGTGGTATTGAAATTTTTTGTTCTTTGTTAGTGAACCCGTGCAGGTAAATCCCAATAATTCACTAGCCTAGTGCATTAGTTTGGTGTTCAATAATAATCATGTAAACAGTACATCTACTTGACAACAGGAACAGTACCATGTAGTTGCCATGCAAGGTGAATTTTGTGAGCTATACAATGCATACACTATAGCACATTTTAACTACTAGCTTCATGTGGCTTCTCTGGTGTTGGTTTACCTTGGAATCTTTGATGGAAATTTAACATCTTTTCTTTCCTCTTCCTTAATATTACTCGTCTTAGCATGATCTGCGTAAATTACAAGTATAAAACATTAGCTTGTGTTTAGTTACAGGTAGACTTGCTGTTAGCTATCCACAAATGCAGAGAAGGTCATTTTTAACAGAAAATCTACACTACAATAACTTTCAAGTCCTTTACCTTTATGGAGCCTATCTCATCAACCCTTCCCCTATGGCTTAACATTGAAATGTTTGTCACAACTACTAGCACTTATAACATCTGGTATTTACTAGCTATATCTGTCAATGTTTTGTGAGTCACAGGCATGAGATTTTCATCCTAGGCAACAGAAAGTTGCAATTAAGGGAGTTTTTAGAAGGTCATACTGTTGCTATGATAACCTATTGTGTCACAAAAATGATAAGAAACATGTCTACCAAATATTGGGTGGTTTTTGAAAACTTGATTGTTGTATCAAGTGATAACAAGTGATAAAGATTGGTAATAATTGTTAGTTTTGAAACGCCCCAGCCTTTACGATATTTCTAGTAATAGTCAATAGCTTTAGTTTCAATAGAACGTGCTCAAATGTATTACGCATTGGTTAGGAATTTGCAGATTCATGCTTACTCAAAGCTAAGTCTGTATTTAGGAAATGAAATAACACATCTTAAATGTAGTTTACACGTTTCAAGTAACGCCCCAGGCATAATCATGTATGCGCGCGTTTAAAAGGCGACTCGTAACAACCGTACTAGTTAGTTATTCCGCACCGCTACGATCAGAGGATCAATCAGCTACAGGCTACCCTTGAGATATACTTTCTGCTATCGTCTGTGCGAGTCGTCACCAAAGTAAGTTTCTCTTCTTTTAAGATTAGTTGTTATTATTGCCAAGCGACTAGTTTTTTCCATGTTTAAGTATTGTCACGCTACGAAACCAATTGTCTAATCTTTACCAAATTATGGTTGTCATAATCAAGATGCGTTCAGTGGTAGTAGTTTTTTAGTTCTGTCTTTCTACTATTCCGGTACTTTAGATGAAATGTTCTCAGCATTCCCTTTATGCTACGAGTTGTTGGTTATGTCTATTAGTCTTTCTAATTGGATTCGCGCGACCTTTTTGCGTCGTTAAGTATCGATTATTACGTCTGTTACATGCCTATGTAGTTAATTCTCTATCTTAGTTATATTGTATTTAACTATCGTTTTTCAGTTCGAACCTATGCTACCACTACCCTGCGCTACGTTACACTACGCTACTTCGTTCTACTCACTGCGCCCGCAACTAGAACTTTGCTTTCAAGTCTACTTCATCATTTATATTTGGAACTGTTTGCTACCGTAACTTTATCTTCTGTCATCACCGGCGCTACTAGTGTATGTAAGTGTCCCTATAGCACGAATTTTTGTCCCTTGTTTTGAATTGGCTTAATCTGTAAAGGTCACACTAGTGTGGCTCATCACGCGCTCTTAAGTTGTCTCGCGTTTCACGTACAGAACACGTGTTGCGCAACACATCTACTTTAGTATTCAATCTAAGTTTAGAAAAAAGGCCCTTTGATTAGTTTTTGCAAGCACTCGTGCTCGGAAGGATTTAGATATTCATCTTATTGCCTGTTCGCCATATCGAAGGAAGGAAAGGTTTAATTGATGTCAACTCTCGCCACATCCGGCAATAATGTAAGTCTGATTCACCTGGAATATTTTGAAAGCTATTTGCTTGTCCCTAATTTCGTAAATCAATTGTTTTTAGTTTCACGATACGATACAGCAATTAAAGAAGGCGTTCCTTAAGAAGTTTGGATTGTGGTATATGTTGTGTTGATCGTGGATTTGGTGCGGGTCCAGCTAGCGGTGGACAAGCGCCGCT
>JAHPZR010053940.1:20000-28518 GCA_019787425.1 Platygyra sinensis | reverse complement strand
TAGCGTGTCGTCGTTTCTTCAGCCATAATTTGAATGCAGTAAACATATAAATTCTTCTCATAAACATCCAATAATTGTACTTTTGATCTTCATACTAAAAATATGCTTGACAGAAATGAAGAAAGACCTAAGGGAAAGACCTAAGGGAACTGTCAAGTGTGGGAATTAGAGATGCCAAGTATGCGACTACCTTTGCCCAGGGGATACGTTTACATCTAAGACCACTGGACGTAACTTTTCGATCAATTATGAGTTAATCTGTAATTCTAATAATGTATCTATCTGATGTGTTGTAAAGTATGCGCCATCCAGTATGTTGGGTCTACCTCGACGAAGTTCAGATTGAGATTTAATAATCATAAGAGCCGTCTTAGAGCTCACGTGAAACTTTCCGACAGCAATAAGGAGAGGGACGACCTTATTTATAAACATTTCAACAGTCCCGGTCATAATGGCCTTGTAGACGTTAGTATTAAACTCATTGACAGAGTGGTAGAAGAGACAAAGCTTCAAGACAAAGAGGGCCAGTGGGCGTACAGACTTAAAACTTTGCAGTCCCATGGACTCAATGAAAGTGACTTTTCCTTTAGCCAAAACAGAGGGACAAGAGTCAGGAGACGTTAATTCACAATTTTTTCATGCTCGCGCGTGCTTTACTAGCGCGAGCTCTAAAAAATTAAAATTTTGTATGCACTTAACTAGCGCGCGCAAGGCAATCTATCGGTTGCAACGGTTTTTTATAGCGCGTGTCGCGTCATAACTTGTAAACTTGTATTTAAATGGTGTGCAACGTTTACAACGGCCACTCACCCTGAGGAAGGCCGGTCTATCCGGCCGAAATATAGGTGACAAACGAAAACAATCTTGTCTTCATTTCTGTCAAGCATATTTTAGTATGAAGATCAAAAGTACAATTATTGGATGTTTATGAGAAGAATATATATATATATATATATATATATATATATATATATATATATATATATATATTCAAAAAACTGGAACAAAATGACTTTGCCGATATTTCGTGTTTATTAAAAACACTTCGTCAGGGCAACTGACGGAGTGGCCTGAACCGTTACAAGAAATACGTTACAATCTGATGCAAGACGCTATACAACGTTATCATTTTTGTCGCGTGCGCTCCACGCGCGCGCTCTACACTAAAATCCTTACAAACTGAGCAAATAAGCGAGTCTGCGCATTAACAACAGAGAGTCTTAAACTAACAGAAAAATGCCTATAGAAATGCTTACAAAGGTCACTATTAGGTTGTAATGCCAAAGTTCTATTCATAATTCTTACAATTAAGTGTTCTAATAAGAACGCTCTAACAAAAGTACAACTAAACTATAACTATAATTATGGTTCATGTAACAAACCAATATCTGAACGTTTAAATGACAGGATATTGTATTGCTTAAAATAAATCCCTCCTGGGATTACGTCTCGAAAAAAAATCGTCACTGTTAAGCCCGAGAGGGGAAATAGTCTTTAATCGGTACGCCCACTGAGCCTCCCTTTCCCTTAGCACATGTTCACTCGCACACTTATCAATGAGCTGCACCCTAAGATCATCTACTCCCTTATGGTCCCGCTGATTAAAATGTTTGTATACTAGGTCATCTAACTCCTTATTACTCGCTGACAACCTCTTATGAGCGCTAAGTCTAGACTTATGATTGTTAAACCTAGTTCGAAATTTTGTTATAGTAGACCCTACATACTGCTTAGAGCATTTACTACAAGATAATAAATAGATAACATGATCAGTGTTACAGTCCATTTTGAAATTAATTACATAGCTTCTGCCCGTAACGTTGCTTTTAAAACTCTCCCCCTCGACAAGGGATTTACAAATCCTACACCTCCCATCCCCACACCCAACACAACCCTTAACTAACTCAGGGGTGTTAAACTCCGAATGAACTAACATGTCTTTAAGACTTGTAGGTCTACGAAAGGCCACCATAGGGACCTCCGGGATAACCTCACTACACCGCCTAGAGGACTGTAAAACAGGATGAAGCCTGTGCAGTATTCCCGCAATGTTAGGGAGCATAGGATGGTATGAGACCACTAAAGGAACCCTCTTATTGTTACTCGGCTGTTTTTCCCGAAGTGTTTCCTCCCTGGGAATCCTACGCGCCCGGTCTATCTCCCTCAAAACCCGTTGTTGATCATACCCCCTGTTAACCAAATGGCTACACAACTCCCCTGCCCGTTATTGAAGAGGGCATCTGTAGAACAAATTCGACGCATACGCAGTGCTTGCCCAAAAGGGATTCCCTTTTTGCATGCATATATATATATATATATATATATATATATATATGTATCTATGTATCTATGTATGTATGTATGTATGTATGTATGTATGTATGTATGTATGTATGTATGTATGTATGTATGTATGTATGTATATATATATATATACTGCACAGGCTTCATCCTTTTTACAGTCCTCTAGGCGGTGTAGTGAGGTTATCCCGGAGGTCCCTATGGTGGCCTTTCGTAGACCTACAAGTCTTAAAGACATGTTAGTTCATTCGGAGTTTAACACCCCTGAGTTAGTTAAGGGTTGTGTTCGGTGTGGGGATGGGAGGTGTAGGATTTGTAAATCCCTATTCGAGGGGGAGAGTTTTAAAAGCAACGTAACGGGCAGAAGCTATGTAATTAATTTCAAAATGGACTGTAACACTGATCATGTTATCTATTTATTATCTTGTAGTAAATGCTCTAAGCAGTATGTAGGGTCTACTATAACAAAATTTCGAACTAGGTTTAACAATCATAAGTCTAGACTTAGCGCTCATAAGAGGTTGTCAGCGAGTAATAAAGAGTTAGATGACCTAGTATACAAACATTTTAATCAGCGGGATCATAAGGGAGTAGATGATCTTAGGGTGCAGCTCATTGATAAGTGTGCGAGTGAACATGTGCTAAGGGAAAGGGAGGCTCAGTGGGCGTACCGATTAAAGACTATTTCCCCTCTCGGGCTTAACAGTGACGATTTTTTTCGGGACGTAATCCCAGGAGGGATCTATTTTAAGCAATACAATATCCTGTCATTTAAACGTTCAGATATTGGTTTGTTACATGAACCATAATTATAGTTATAGTTTAGTTGTACTTTTGTTAGGGCGTTCTTATTAGAACACTTAATTGTGAGAATTATGAATAGAACATTGGCATTGCAACCTAATAGTTGCCTTTGTAGGCATTTCTATGGGCATTTTTCTGTTAGTTTAAGACTCTCTGTTGTGAATGCGCAGACTCGCTTATTTGCTCAGTTTGTAAGGATTTTAGTGTAGAGCGCGCGCATGGAGCGCACGCGACAAAAACCATAACGTTGTATAGCGTCTTGCAACAGATTGTAACGTATTTCTTCTAACGGTTCAGGCCATTTTTCTGTTAGTTTAAGACTCTCTGTTGTGAATGCGCAGACTCGCTTATTTGCTCAGTTTGTAAGGATTTTACTGTAGAGCGCGCGTGTGGAGCGCACGCGACAAAAACCATAACGTTGTATAGCGTCTTGCAACAGATTGTAACGTATTTCTTGTAACGGTTCAGGCCCCTCCGTCAGTTGTCCTGACGAAGTGTTTTTAATAAATACGAAATATATATATATATATATATATATATATATATATATATATATATATATATATATATATACACGAAGGCCTGGGAATTTATACAGGAACACCAAGAGAAGCAGAAAAAATGAAACAGGACATTTGCAAGATCTTTCACGACAATGACCTGAGAGTTACAATTGAGGTGAACAAGAAGGTGGTGAACTTCCTTGATGTAACTTTGAATTTGAACTCGTTGCAAGATATGCCATACATGAAGCCAAATAACGTACTCCAATACGTAAATACAAAGTCAAAACACCCTCCGGCTGTGATAAAGAATATCCCGAAAGGAATCAACAAGCGGCTGTCAGAAATATCATCAAGTGAAAAAGTGTTCAACAAAGCCGCAACAGTTTACCAGAAATCCCTAGACAACAACGGCTACAACTCTAAGCTGCGCTACGAGAAACCCAAACTAGAAACAAAAGATAAATCAAGAAAGCGCAACATCATTTGGTATAACCCCCCTATGATCGCAACGTAAAGTCAAAAATCGGCAAAGAGTTCTTGAAGATACTAGATAAATGTTTCCCAGCATCTAACAAGCTCCCCAAGATTTTTAATCGAAACACTGTCAAAATTTCATACAGCTGCAAGCCTAATGTGAAGACAATCATCGAGGGAAACAAAAAGAAAATACTAAGAAACAGTGAAGATCCCATAACCGAGAAGAAATGCAGTTGTCCTAAGAACGTAACATGCCCCCTAGACGGAGAGTGCCTTGCTAGCGACATCGTATACTGCGCGACAGTAACCTGCGGCAACAAAGTGGAAATGTACGTTGGGTTGACAGCAACAAGCTTCAAATCAAGATACGCTAACCACAAGGCCTCGTTCAATATAGAATCAAATCGTAACGCAACTGAACTGAGCAAACACATTTTGGGACTTGAAGGACAATAACTTAGATTATGCAATCAAATGGAGCATTTTGTGCAGTGCTCCCCACTACTCAAATACGACGAAACGATGTACTTTATGTATAGCAGAGAAATTTTTTTATTTTATGTAAACCGGAAAATGCGACCCTGAACAAACGAAATGAGTTAGTCAGTAAATGTAGACACAAAGATAAATTTCTACTGGGTAACGGGGCGTGAGTTAGATATCAGTTTCCTTTCATAAACATGTCATCGCCATAAAATTCGAATTTGTCTCCATGGAAATATGATGCTTCTTTGTACTGTTTTTGTACTTTAAATGTTCTTTGTGAACCACTTTCTGGCACTGAGGATATATATATATATATATATATATATATATATATATATATATATAGTTTGTGTAGAAAGAGTAAACAGCGAACTTCTTCCGTGGTCAAAACTCTTTAATAAACGTTTCGCCCTTCGGGCTTCCTCAGTATAGAGTGTACAGGATTAAAAATACTTGGAATAAAAATCTATCTGTGGCTAAGACTTAAATAGGCTAAAAATTTTTTTACAATGCAATCAAAATAACAAATAAGAACAATAAAAACAATGATGTGAGAAGAAAAAGGTATTAGGACACTAGGGTATTACATAATAATGTAGAGAAAATGATGTAACAAAATCCCAAGTCAAAGCCTTTGAACAGGGCGCTTTCTAGCTCACAATGCCATTGTGTGCTATACTCTCAGCCCCGTAACAAAATCCTTGATTGAGCCTTTGAACAATAGACTCACTAAATATATGGAAATAAAAAAATAATAAAAAGGAGAACACTTGTGAGTGATGAAAATAATGTGTTAATTGTATTTAATTCTATTCCTAGAGTTAAATTCTGATCTCTTATTCAAACCGTAAGGTTGAAGGGTGCAAAGTTGTGCACTCCAGAAAGCTTCTCTTGTAAGCAGACGATGGTCGAGGCTATTTTGATCGCTGAAATTACCAATTTGTTCAATGATGACGAAATCGAAATCCGACAAAACATGAGTTTCTTTGTTAAAGTGTATCGCCACTTCACAAGTGTTCTTCTTTGTACTCATGGCCGATTTGTGGTTTCGAAATCTGACTTTAAACTCGTTAGTTGTTGATCCAACATACTGAACATTACATTTGTTACAAGTGACCAAGTAAACAACATTTTTAGATTTACAATGAAGGTGTTGTCTGATGAAATATTTCCTGCTTGTACTAGCGCTGGAGAAATGATCTGATTCTACTAAAAAATTCTTACAGAGGTCGCATTTCCCTTTACATTTAAAACAACCTTGTATATCTGTGTATATGGTGCGGCGAGGTCGTGTCAAGATTTCTTTAATGTTTTTGGCTCTTCTAAAAGAGGGAATGATAGATCCCTTAGGGAAAATTTTGGCTAAGGAAGGTGAATTGTCAATGAGATGCCGATGAGAACATAGAATTTTTCCGATGCTTGGCAAAGAAGGATTGTAGTCTAAAACTAACGGAAAAACCTTTTTAGATTGCTTTGTATTGGGAACAAGCAAATTCTCCCTGGGAATGGATTTGACTTTCTCAAATTGTTGTTTGACCTGAGAGGGGTTGTATCCTCTATTAATTAAGTAACTTTGATATTCAATACTTCGTTTCTCAAAAGTTTCAGAGGAAGAGCAGTTTCTTCTGACTCTGGTGGCTACCCCATAGGGGATAGCTTTGGCGCAATGGACAGGATGGGCACTATTGCGTAACAAATATATATGGTTATCTGTAGGCTTGGAGTATATATCAGTTTGAATAAAACCGTCAACAAGGCTAAGCGTAAGATCCAAAACATCAAGTGAAGTAGGGGAGTGAACAAGGGTGAATTTAATGGTGGGATAAAGAGAGTTGATGAATTGCGTGAATTGAAGTAATTTATCATGTCCTAGTGTCCAGAGGTCGAAAATATCATCTCTATACCTCCACCATAGATTGGGCTTAATATTTCCTGACAAGGCTTTCTGATCAATAATTCCCATAGCTAAATCGGCATAGCTGCAAGCATTTTTTGGTCCCATGGCTGTCCCATGAATTTGAAGGAAATTTTCATCTTTAAACTGAGAATTGTTGTGTTGCAGGCATATTTTAACAGCTTCGACAATGCAATCGGTGGATGGAAAATTTGTTGTTCGAGAATTAAGAGCTTCTGTGATTGCATTGATTCCCAAGTTGTTGTCAATATTGGGAAACATGGCGACCACGTCCCATGAGACCAAAAGGCTTTCTTTAGGAAAAGGGCCTAATTTATTCAGATCTTCAATTTTTTGTAAGAGATGCGTGGTGTCCTTAACGAAAGATGGTAACTTTTGAGCTAAAGGCTTAAGATAAAATTCGGTGAAAGCTGACAGATTTTCAATGGCTGTGCCACAACAAGAAGTAATAAGCCTGAGGGGGTTTCCCTCATTGTGAGTTTTGATGGTGCCAAAGCCTTGCCTGGTTTAGCATTCCCATTGACAACCCATTGGGCAATGTCATCGCTAATTTGTCCCTTATCGAGCCACTTCTTTGTCCAATTGGAAATGACATCAACATGATGTGAGCTGGGATCTGAATTTAATTTCTCATAATGAAGCGGGTTTTGTAATTGTTCTCTCATTTTTTCGTTGTATTCTTCCGTGTCGATGACTACAAATTTGGAGCCTTTGTCTTGAATTTTAATTGAAATGGCGTCAACGTCAATGAATGAAGAAGAGAAACCCATCCCGTAAATCAATTGATTAATTATTATGAATGAAGAAGAAGAAGAAGAAGAAGAAATAATTGCCCTGAGCTATGAAGGGGTTACAGGCTTTCCCATCTCACCCCTGAAAGAATCCTGGGATACTCGCGTCTGGCCGACTCACTATCTACAATAACTGCGTTGCCAGCGTGGTTGTCCTGATAGTGTAGTGGTCATCACACCCGACCGGTGTTCAGGGGGACGTGGGTTCAAATCCCGCTCAGGGCAATTCTTTCTTCTTCTTCATTCATAATTATATATATATATATAGATATATAGATATATAGATATATAGATATATAGATATATAGATATATAGATATATAGATATATAGATATATAGATATATAGATATATAGATATATATATATATATATATATTACATAGATTACATCGTTTGCTTGAGCTGTTGTAAGATGAGCTAGATGAAATGATGCACCATGAAATAGAGTGGTCAATGTTGTTCTCTTTCAGAGTCCAGATATGTTTGCTTATGTTTGCTTAGTTTATATGGAAACTAACTGATGAGTGGGCTAGCTTTATGTTAGCCTACGAAACAGATTTGTATTAAACTCCATATGTACTCAAGATCTGAGTAGTCACTTGAAACATTTTGTTATATATATATATATATATATATATATATATAATATATATATATATATATATATATATGCTATATATATATATCTATATATATATTAACTAGAGCGGTTAACTAGAGCGATGTGTAGATCAACCAGTGGAAGAACACGGCCAGTGTCTTCAAAAGGTTTAACAACGCTTTGTTTCTGTGGCGGCAAGAAGATACGAGCTGGTTACGTTTGTTAAGCGATGATAGATCAGGTCGGCAGATGATTAAAATTTTCTCTTTGAGACATAGATTACATCGTTTGCTTGAGCTGTTGTAAGATGAGCTAGATGAAATGATGCACCATGAAATAGAGTGGTCAATGTTGTTCTCTTTCAGAGTCCAGATATGTTTGCTTAGCACTTCCCCCAGAGATCACAAGCTTAGAAAAATCTTCAAGCGCAATGCCATCAAGATAAGCTACAGTTGCATGAATAACACTAAACAAATTATCGACAATCACAACAAGCGCCTTTTGAATTCATCCAAGCACGCTGATGAAACCGCCGATAACTGTGTTGACAAGAAACCATGCAACTGCCGACAAAAGATCACGTGCCCACTTAACGGAAACTGCCTTCAGTCATCAGTTATCTACCAAGCAACTGT
>JAHPZR010053940.1:0-10000 GCA_019787425.1 Platygyra sinensis | reverse complement strand
CTTAGGTTGCAGCTCATTGAGAAGTGTGCGAGTGAACTTGTGCTAAGGGAATGGGAGGCTCAGTGGGCGTATCGATTAAAAACTATTTCCCCTCTCGGGCTTAACAGTGACGATTTCTTTTCGAGACGTAATCCCAGGAGGGATTTATTTTAGGCTATACAATATCCTGTCATTAACACGTTTAGACATTGGTTTGTTACTTGAACCATAATTATAGTTATAGTTTAGTTGTACTTTTGTTAGAGCGTTCTTATTAGAACATTTCTTTATGAGAATTATGAACAGAACATTGGCATTATAACCTAATAGTTGCCAATGTAAGCATTTTTATAGGCGTTTTTCTGTAGTTTAAGATTCTCTGTTGTGAATGCGCGGACTCGCTCATTTGTTCAGTTTGTAAGGATGTTAGTGTAGAGCGCGCGCGTGGAGCGCACGCAACAAAAACCATAACGTTGTATAGCGTCTTGCATCAGATTGTAACGTATTTCTTGTAAAGGTTTAGGCCACTCCGTGAGTTGCCCTGACGAAGTGTTTTTAATAAACACGAAATATCGGCAAAGTCATTTTGTTCCAGTTTTTTGAATATATATCCTGCAAATAGAAAAAAAAACTACACTTTCATCCCGACCAGCCTGTTTCGTGATTACTCACTCTTCAGGGGATTTTAATAGTAAGAATATTCATAACCATCGGTTAAATACTGTAAAAGTTATACAATACTGTCGTAGAAAATTTAAATGATTAAATGTTTAGTTGTTATGTAGCAACGCTTTGTTTTCTGTGGCGGCAAGAAGATACGAGCTTGTTACGTTTGTTAAGCGATGACAGATCAGGTCAGCAGATGATTAAAAATTTCTCTTTGAGACATAAATTACATCGTTTGCTTGAGCTGTTGTAAGATGAGCTAGATGAAATGATGCGCCATGAAATGGAGTGGTCAATGTTGTTGTCTTTCAGAGTCCAGATATGTTTGCTGAGTTCGGTAGAGTTCCTGTGTTTAGCGTGGTGGAAAGATGCTGTGTGGTTTCTGTATCGTGTCTTGAAGTCGTTTTCTGTGATTCCGATGTATGTTTTCCGAAGTGCTGTTGTCGTTACGTGTGACAGTTGCTTGGTAGATAACTGATGACTGAAGGCAGTTTCCGTTAAGTGGGCACGTGATCTTTTGTCGGCAGTTGCATGGTTTCTTGTCAACACAGTTATCGGCGGTTTCATCAGCGTGCTTGGATGAATTCAAAAGGCGCTTGTTGTGATTGTCGATAATTTGTTTAGTGTTATTCATGCAACTGTAGCTTATCTTGATGGCATTGCGCTTGAAGATTTTTCTAAGCTTGTGATCTCTGGGGGAAGTGCTAAGCAAACATATCTGGACTCTGAAAAGAGAACAACATTGACCACTCTATTTCATGGTGCATCATTTCATCTAGCTCATCTTACAACAGCTCAAGCAAACGATGTAATCTATGTCTCAAAGAGAAAATTTTAATCATCTGCCGACCTGATCTATCATCGCTTAACAAACGTAACCAGCTCGTATCTTCTTGCCGCCACAGAAACAAAGCGTTGTTAAACCTTTTGAAGACACTGGCCGTGTTCTTCCACTGGTTGATCTACACATCGCTCTAGTTAACCGCTCTAGTTAATATATATATAGATATATATATATAGCATATATATATATATATATATATATATATATATAATATATATATATATATATATATAACAAAATGTTTCAAGTGACTACTCAGATCTTGAGTACATATGGAGTTTAATACAAATCTGTTTCGTAGGCTAACATAAAGCTAGCCCACTCATCAGTTAGTTTCCATATAAACTAAGCAAACATAAGCAAACATATCTGGACTCTGAAAGAGAACAACATTGACCACTCTATTTCATGGTGCATCATTTCATCTAGCTCATCTTACAACAGCTCAAGCAAACGATGTAATCTATGTAATATATATATATATATATATATCTATATATCTATATATCTATATATCTATATATCTATATATCTATATATCTATATATCTATATATCTATATATCTATATATCTATATATCTATATATATATATATAATTATGAATGAAGAAGAAGAAAGAATTGCCCTGAGCGGGATTTGAAACCCACGTCCCCCTGAACACCGGTCGGGTGTGATGACCACTACACTATCAGGACAACCACGCTGGCAACGCAGTTATTGTAGATAGTGAGTCGGCCAGACGCGAGTATCCCAGGATTCTTTCAGGGGTGAGATGGGAAAGCCTGTAACCCCTTCATAGCTCAGGGCAATTATTTCTTCTTCTTCTTCTTCTTCTTCATTCATAATAATTAATCAATTGATTTACGGGATGGGTTTCTCTTCTTCATTCATTGACGTTGACGCCATTTCAATTAAAATTCAAGACAAAGGCTCCAAATTTGTAGTCATCGACACGGAAGAATACAACGAAAAAATGAGAGAACAATTACAAAACCCGCTTCATTATGAGAAATTAAATTCAGATCCCAGCTCACATCATGTTGATGTCATTTCCAATTGGACAAAGAAGTGGCTCGATAAGGGACAAATTAGCGATGACATTGCCCAATGGGTTGTCAATGGGAATGCTAAACCAGGCAAGGCTTTGGCACCATCAAAACTCACAAAGAGGGAAACCCCCTCAGGCTTATTACTTCTTGTTGTGGCACAGCCATTGAAAATCTGTCAGCTTTCACCGAATTTTATCTTAAGCCTTTAGCTCAAAAGTTACCATCTTTCGTTAAGGACACCACGCATCTCTTACAAAAAATTGAAGATCTGAATAAATTAGGCCCTTTTCCTAAAGAAAGCCTTTTGGTCTCATGGGACGTGGTCGCCATGTTTCCCAATATTGACAACAACTTGGGAATCAATGCAATCACAGAAGCTCTTAATTCTCGAACAACAAATTTTCCATCCACCGATTGCATTGTCGAAGCTGTTAAAATATGCCTGCAACACAACAATTCTCAGTTTAAAGATGAAAATTTCCTTCAAATTCATGGGACAGCCATGGGACCAAAAAATGCTTGCAGCTATGCCGATTTAGCTATGGGAATTATTGATCAGAAAGCCTTGTCAGGAAATATTAAGCCCAATCTATGGTGGAGGTATAGAGATGATATTTTCGACCTCTGGACACTAGGACATGATAAATTACTTCAATTCACGCAATTCATCAACTCTCTTTATCCCACCATTAAATTCACCCTTGTTCACTCCCCTACTTCACTTGATGTTTTGGATCTTACGCTTAGCCTTGTTGACGGTTTTATTCAAACTGATATATACTCCAAGCCTACAGATAACCATATATATTTGTTACGCAATAGTGCCCATCCTGTCCATTGCGCCAAAGCTATCCCCTATGGGGTAGCCACCAGAGTCAGAAGAAACTGCTCTTCCTCTGAAACTTTTGAGAAACGAAGTATTGAATATCAAGTTACTTAATTAATAGAGGATACAACCCCTCTCAGGTCAAACAACAATTTGAGAAAGTCAAATCCATTCCCAGGGAGAATTTGCTTGTTCCCAATACAAAGCAATCTAAAAAGGTTTTTCCGTTAGTTTTAGACTACAATCCTTCTTTGCCAAGCATCGGAAAAATTCTATGTTCTCATCGGCATCTCATTGACAATTCACCTTCCTTAGCCAAAATTTTCCCTAAGGGATCTATCATTCCCTCTTTTAGAAGAGCCAAAAACATTAAAGAAATCTTGACACGACCTCGCCGCACCATATACACAGATATACAAGGTTGTTTTAAATGTAAAGGGAAATGCGACCTCTGTAAGAATTTTTTAGTAGAATCAGATCATTTCTCCAGCGCTAGTACAAGCAGGAAATATTTCATCAGACAACACCTTCATTGTAAATCTAAAAATGTTGTTTACTTGGTCACTTGTAACAAATGTAATGTTCAGTATGTTGGATCAACAACTAACGAGTTTAAAGTCAGATTTCGAAACCACAAATCGGCCATGAGTACAAAGAAGAACACTTGTGAAGTGGCGATACACTTTAACAAAGAAACTCATGTTTTGTCGGATTTCGATTTCGTCATCATTGAACAAATTGGTAATTTCAGCGATCAAAATAGCCTCGACCATCGTCTGCTTACAAGAGAAGCTTTCTGGAGTGCACAACTTTGCACCCTTCAACCTTACGGTTTGAATAAGAGATCAGAATTTAACTCTAGGAATAGAATTAAATACAATTAACACATTATTTTCATCACTCACAAGTGTTCTCCTTTTTATTATTTTTTTATTTCCATATATTTAGTGAGTCTATTGTTCAAAGGCTCAATCAAGGATTTTGTTACGGGGCTGAGAGTATAGCACACAATGGCATTGTGAGCTAGAAAGCGCCCTGTTCAAAGGCTTTGACTTGGGATTTTGTTACATCATTTTCTCTACATTATTATGTAATACCCTAGTGTCCTAATACCTTTTTCTTCTCACATCATTGTTTTTATTGTTCTTATTTGTTATTTTGATTGCATTGTAAAAAAATTTTTAGCCTATTTAAGTCTTAGCCACAGATAGATTTTTATTCCAAGTATTTTTAATCCTGTACACTCTATACTGAGGAAGCCCGAAGGGCGAAACGTTTATTAAAGAGTTTTGACCACGGAAGAAGTTCGCTGTTTACTCTTTCTACACAAACTATATATATATATATATATATATATATATATATATATATATATCCTCAGTGCCAGAAAGTGGTTCACAAAGAACATTTAAAGTACAAAAACAGTACAAAGAAGCATCATATTTCCATGGAGACAAATTCGAATTTTATGGCGATGACATGTTTATGAAAGGAAACTGATATCTAACTCACGCCCCGTTACCCAGTAGAAATTTATCTTTGTGTCTACATTTACTGACTAACTCATTTCGTTTGTTCAGGGTCGCATTTTCCGGTTTACATAAAATAAAAAATTTCTCTGCTATACATAAAGTACATCGTTTCGTCGTATTTGAGTAGTGGGGAGCACTGCACAAAATGCTCCATTTGATTGCATAATCTAAGTTATTGTCCTTCAAGTCCCAAAATGTGTTTGCTCAGTTCAGTTGCGTTACGATTTGATTCTATATTGAACGAGGCCTTGTGGTTAGCGTATCTTGATTTGAAGCTTGTTGCTGTCAACCCAACGTACATTTCCACTTTGTTGCCGCAGGTTACTGTCGCGCAGTATACGATGTCGCTAGCAAGGCACTCTCCGTCTAGGGGGCATGTTACGTTCTTAGGACAACTGCATTTCTTCTCGGTTATGGGATCTTCACTGTTTCTTAGTATTTTCTTTTTGTTTCCCTCGATGATTGTCTTCACATTAGGCTTGCAGCTGTATGAAATTTTGACAGTGTTTCGATTAAAAATCTTGGGGAGCTTGTTAGATGCTGGGAAACATTTATCTAGTATCTTCAAGAACTCTTTGCCGATTTTTGACTTTACGTTGCGATCATAGGGGGGTTATACCAAATGATGTTGCGCTTTCTTGATTTATCTTTTGTTTCTAGTTTGGGTTTCTCGTAGCGCAGCTTAGAGTTGTAGCCGTTGTTGTCTAGGGATTTCTGGTAAACTGTTGCGGCTTTGTTGAACACTTTTTCACTTGATGATATTTCTGACAGCCGCTTGTTGATTCCTTTCGGGATATTCTTTATCACAGCCGGAGGGTGTTTTGACTTTGTATTTACGTATTGGAGTACGTTATTTGGCTTCATGTATGGCATATCTTGCAACGAGTTCAAATTCAAAGTTACATCAAGGAAGTTCACCACCTTCTTGTTCACCTCAATTGTAACTCTCAGGTCATTGTCGTGAAAGATCTTGCAAATGTCCTGTTTCATTTTTTCTGCTTCTCTTGGTGTTCCTGTATAAATTCCCAGGCCTTCGTGTATATATATATATATATATATATATATATATATATATATATATATATATATATATATATTTCGTATTTATTAAAAACACTTCGTCAGGACAACTGACGGAGGGGCCTGAACCGTTACAAGAAATACGTTACAATCTGTTGCAAGACGCTATACAACGTTATGGTTTTTGTCGCGTGCGCTCCACACGCGCGCTCTACAGTAAAATCCTTACAAAACTGAGCAAATAAGCGAGTCTGCGCATTCACAACAGAGAGTCTTAAACTAACAGAAAAATGGCCTGAACCGTTAGAAGAAATACGTTACAATCTGTTGCAAGACGCTATACAACGTTATGGTTTTTGTCGCGTGCGCTCCATGCGCGCGCTCTACACTAAAATCCTTACAAACTGAGCAAATAAGCGAGTCTGCGCATTCACAACAGAGAGTCTTAAACTAACAGAAAAATGCCCATAGAAATGCCTACAAAGGCAACTATTAGGTTGCAATGCCAATGTTCTATTCATAATTCTCACAATTAAGTGTTCTAATAAGAACGCCCTAACAAAAGTACAACTAAACTATAACTATAATTATGGTTCATGTAACAAACCAATATCTGAACGTTTAAATGACAGGATATTGTATTGCTTAAAATAGATCCCTCCTGGGATTACGTCCCGAAAAAAATCGTCACTGTTAAGCCCGAGAGGGGAAATAGTCTTTAATCGGTACGCCCACTGAGCCTCCCTTTCCCTTAGCACATGTTCACTCGCACACTTATCAATGAGCTGCACCCTAAGATCATCTACTCCCTTATGATCCCGCTGATTAAAATGTTTGTATACTAGGTCATCTAACTCTTTATTACTCGCTGACAACCTCTTATGAGCGCTAAGTCTAGACTTATGATTGTTAAACCTAGTTCGAAATTTTGTTATAGTAGACCCTACATACTGCTTAGAGCATTTACTACAAGATAATAAATAGATAACATGATCAGTGTTACAGTCCATTTTGAAATTAATTACATAGCTTCTGCCCGTTACGTTGCTTTTAAAACTCTCCCCCTCGAATAGGGATTTACAAATCCTACACCTCCCATCCCCACACCGAACACAACCCTTAACTAACTCAGGGGTGTTAAACTCCGAATGAACTAACATGTCTTTAAGACTTGTAGGTCTACGAAAGGCCACCATAGGGACCTCCGGGATAACCTCACTACACCGCCTAGAGGACTGTAAAAAAGGATGAAGCCTGTGCAGTATATATATATATATACATACATACATACATACATACATACATACATACATACATACATACATACATACATACATACATACATACATAGATACATAGATACATATATATATATATATATATATATATATATATATGCATGCAAAAAGGGAATCCCTTTTGGGCAAGCACTGCGTATGCGTCGAATTTGTTCTACAGATGCCCTCTTCAATAAACGGGCAGGGGAGTTGTGTAGCCATTTGGTTAACAGGGGGTATGATCAACAACGGGTTTTGAGGGAGATAGACCGGGCGCGTAGGATTCCCAGGGAGGAAACACTTCGGGAAAAACAGCCGAGTAACAATAAGAGGGTTCCTTTAGTGGTCTCATACCATCCTATGCTCCCTAACATTGCGGGAATACTGCACAGGCTTCATCCTGTTTTACAGTCCTCTAGGCGGTGTAGTGAGGTTATCCCGGAGGTCCCTATGGTGGCCTTTCGTAGACCTACAAGTCTTAAAGACATGTTAGTTCATTCGGAGTTTAACACCCCTGAGTTAGTTAAGGGTTGTGTTGGGTGTGGGGATGGGAGGTGTAGGATTTGTAAATCCCTTGTCGAGGGGGAGAGTTTTAAAAGCAACGTTACGGGCAGAAGCTATGTAATTAATTTCAAAATGGACTGTAACACTGATCATGTTATCTATTTATTATCTTGTAGTAAATGCTCTAAGCAGTATGTAGGGTCTACTATAACAAAATTTCGAACTAGGTTTAACAATCATAAGTCTAGACTTAGCGCTCATAAGAGGTTGTCAGCGAGTAATAAGGAGTTAGATGACCTAGTATACAAACATTTTAATCAGCGGGACCATAAGGGAGTAGATGATCTTAGGGTGCAGCTCATTGATAAGTGTGCGAGTGAACATGTGCTAAGGGAAAGGGAGGCTCAGTGGGCGTACCGATTAAAGACTATTTCCCCTCTCGGGCTTAACAGTGACGATTTTTTTCGAGACGTAATCCCAGGAGGGATTTATTTTAAGCAATACAATATCCTGTCATTTAAACGTTCAGATATTGGTTTGTTACATGAACCATAATTATAGTTATAGTTTAGTTGTACTTTTGTTAGAGCGTTCTTATTAGAACACTTAATTGTAAGAATTATGAATAGAACTTTGGCATTACAACCTAATAGTGACCTTTGTAAGCATTTCTATAGGCATTTTTCTGTTAGTTTAAGACTCTCTGTTGTTAATGCGCAGACTCGCTTATTTGCTCAGTTTGTAAGGATTTTAGTGTAGAGCGCGCGCGTGGAGCGCACGCGACAAAAATGATAACGTTGTATAGCGTCTTGCATCAGATTGTAACGTATTTCTTGTAACGGTTCAGGCCACTCCGTCAGTTGCCCTGACGAAGTGTTTTTAATAAACACGAAATATCGGCAAAGTCATTTTGTTCCAGTTTTTTGAATATATATATATATATATATATATATATATATATATATATATATATATATATATTCTTCTCATAAACATCCAATAATTGTACTTTTGATCTTCATACTAAAAATATGCTTGACAGAAATGAAGACAAGATTGTTTTCGTTTGTCACCTATATTTCGGCCGGATAGACCGGCCTTCCTCAGGGTGAGTGGCCGTTGTAAACGTTGCACACCATTTAAATACAAGTTTACAAGTTATGACGCGACACGCGCTATAAAAAACCGTTGCAACCGATAGATTGCCTTGCGCGCGCTAGTTAAGTGCATACAAAATTTTAATTTTTTAGAGCTCGCGCTAGTAAAGCACGCGCGAGCATGAAAAAATTGTGAATTAACGTCTCCTGACTCTTGTCCCTCTGTTTTGGCTAAAGGAAAAGTCACTTTCATTGAGTCCATGGGACTGCAAAGTTTTAAGTCTGTACGCCCACTGGCCCTCTTTGTCTTGAAGCTTTGTCTCTTCTACCACTCTGTCAATGAGTTTAATACTAACGTCTACAAGGCCATTATGACCGGGACTGTTGAAATGTTTATAAATAAGGTCGTCCCTCTCCTTATTGCTGTCGGAAAGTTTCACGTGAGCTCTAAGACGGCTCTTATGATTATTAAATCTCAATCTGAACTTCGTCGAGGTAGACCCAACATACTGGATGGCGCATACTTTACAACACATCAGATAGATAACATTATTAGAATTACAGATTAACTCATAATTGATCGAAAAGTTACGTCCAGTGGTCTTAGATGTAAACGTATCCCCTGGGCAAAGGTAGTCGCATACTTGGCATCTCTAATTCCCACACTTGACAGTTCCCTTAGGTCTTTCCCTTAGGTCTTTCTTCATTTCTGTCAAGCATATTTTTAGTATGAAGATCAAAAGTACAATTATTGGATGTTTATGAGAAGAATTTATATGTTTACTGCATTCAAATTATGGCTGAAGAAACGACGACACGCTACTTTTACAAGTTGTTGAAACTGTATACGAAGAGAGTACGCTATGAACACCACTGTGAATTTCTCGCAGACTGTAAAACGAGGGACATGATACCAGAAGGACTGCAATTACACAAAACGGCGAACGTGGATTGCTTTTCTGACGAATTCGAATATAAATGGAAAAATGTTCTTTACGGCGCTTCGAAAGAAATGCGGGATCTGGTCTATTAGGAATGTCGAATAGCTATAGAAACAATCACACAGCAGATTCTGGATCTAGAGGAAAGCGTTGTCGAGGATTATGGGATACAGGTTAGAGATGAGTCAAAGCACAAAATAATGGAAATATGCGGTAAGTTGAAAGAGTCATTAAGTAGAAGGAGAAGAACGAAGATAGACAAA